>CAUYRT010087654.1:0-29830 GCA_963574885.1 Lepilemur ruficaudatus | reverse complement strand
TAGGACAGAGGGACACATGACAGAGACTATTATAAAACAGTTACAATGATGAAGCCTTAAAATTTCTTTCATTTATTAAACTAATTTAATGATTTAATAAATTCTTAATACTCAAGTACCTATAAGCAACATTCTCCATATTTGAAAGAGAAAACAAAATCACCATTAAGTGTTACTTACATTCCAAATCGCAACGTTCCAGACACATACGTTTGCCAGTGTGCACAATAGAACATGAATGTCCCAGCAAAACAACAAAAAAACATCCAGTCAGGGTTCGTCCCCAGCTGTACTGCAATACAAGTTCCAAGAACCACAAAAACTGCAGAAGAAAGATCACAGTGGAAAGTGAACCATGGAATAGCAAACACTGACTGGGCTGGAAATGATCTTAGATGAGACAAAAGCAAGGTAAGCTGTGAATGCACAATCTACTCTCAGTTATCTGTGATAAGAGTAAAGTATGATACAATCTTTTACGTTATCTTTTACCCCATAATTTCAATCTCTTTTTTCACTAAACCATTTAGTGGAACCAAAGTTCTTGAAAGCAACTGAAATACTTCAGCATATTTTGGAGTATTCTCCTTAGTGGCAGTGGTACTAATGAGCAGTCAAAAGTTACAAAGTACAAAGACAAAAAGAAAGAAAAACAACAGGCCTATACAATCCACAAGGGGACCTACTTGCTTCAGGTTTATAACTGTCTTTTCTTACTTAGCAGATATCACTATGGGTGACATACATAGGAAAAAAATTCCTATAATGCAGTAATGACTGCCAATTAAAATAATACATAGGCTACCTGTCATTCCGCAGTTATCTGGTAAAACTAGCATTTCAAGATACTAAACTGCCCTTTATTTCAATGGAAGTTTTGAGTTTTTCTTGACACTTAAAAGTTGTTAAGAACTTAGCTGCTTCTCTGCTTCTACTAAGTAAGCTGCTGTTAGGACACATTGAAGGAATTATTTTGATACGGACCTATATCTGCAAATCTGTATGCCTATTATTTGTTTCTTTTTAAATATTTTAAATGCCACGTAAAATGACAAGAAAACAACTAAATAAGGGAAGGAAGTTCCTGTCAGGAAGACTACTTAGAAACTGTCATTTAGTTTCTAAATCTTTTTCCTCTCTAAAAACATACTAAAACATTATTTTAAAAATCTGCGAAATAGTGCAAATAAGGGTCTATCACCTATAACCTAACTATAGTAACCCAACTATTGCTAGCATTTTAGTGTATCTTTATCTAGTCTTTTTTTACCAATTGCATATAAGGTATATAACATGCTGCTTTGACATGCATATATATATATAGTGAAATGATTACTACAGTTAAGCAAATTAACCTATACATCACCTTGCATAGCTATCTTTTGTTTCCCTTGTGGTAAGCGCGCCTAAAATCTACTCTCAGCAAATTTTCAATATATAATATTAATAACTAGAGTTCATTTGTCCTAGTCTTTTGAGCCCATTACCACCATTATAATCTAAGTCTATAACATAATTTTAAATATCCACATAACACTCATGTAAATATAAAGACCATGCTGCTTTCCCATATTGGGGCAAAAATAAATAGATAAACAAAAAGACCATGAATTACCTAACTAATCTCCTACTACTGCACTCTCACTCACAGTTTATAAGACTTTTGATGATGACAATTATGCCCTAACATTTGAAAAATAAAAGATGCCAAAACTGTATTTAGGGTTAGAAACAACAAGTAGAAATTAACTTAATTTCTAAATTTCCCAATATTGCCAACAACAAATATCAACCAGATTCACAGTCTTTTGAAAAGTAAAATTTAATACAAAATCACTTATTCTGATAACTAAATAAACTTCTTATTTTACTCTAACATTGCTTATCACATTGTTTTTGTCACTGTTAATAATCGTCAACATTTAAAAATCAGCAATACCTGTTGACAGTGAATCACAACCATGATCAAAAAGTTCCCCCAAAGGAGAACTACTGTTGGTTCTTCTTGCCTGTTTCCCGTCTATAGCATCCAAAGACTGGTAAATGAAAAGGCCACACGCACAAGCAATATATGCCCA
This sequence comes from Lepilemur ruficaudatus, assembly GCA_963574885.1. Classification (NCBI taxonomy): domain Eukaryota; kingdom Metazoa; phylum Chordata; class Mammalia; order Primates; family Lepilemuridae; genus Lepilemur; species Lepilemur ruficaudatus. Next base: position 27,752 of record CAUYRT010087654.1, on the reverse strand, counting down.
CAGAGGTGCCTGCGAAACAAGAGAAAGGCAAGGGTATTCAGACATACTAGTTACCATGCTTGGCTAACACATTTTTACCTGAAGATACTTTACATTCGTTCTCTAAAGAAGTACTGCTGGTTAGAAGTTATAGAAGAGAAGATCCGAGTGCTATATAATGAAGAACTAATTGTTTCAGTTAGGATTGTAAGAGAATTAAATTCCGTGCTTTCAAAGACTTGGCATGATATTACAGAAATCCCATGAGACTTGGCAAGGTATCGTCTATGAGATTTCTTCCCAACATTCAGATTCTGAATCGATCAATGAATGATCTAGTATAGTTTTTTTTCCCAAATGGTATCTTTTAAGATGTTTACAAGTATTACATGACAAGAAAAATCCCATGCTAACCTATCACCAAACGATGTTAAACAGATTTCTCTACAGATGGACTTCTTCCCAGCCCTTAAAATTGCTAACACACACTGCGAATAATCAAGAGAGAGACATAATATGCTGCCATTACCAAATTTATTTGAGTATGTAACTTATTTTGAAACACACCTCTTTCATGGTCCATAGGACAAAACTAGGAGATGATCTAGTACACAGAGTGCTCAGAACATTATTTTTCAAATATTTATAGTCACACTTTCAAGAATAGTTTCTCTTTTCCCAGAGAGAAATTAAATCACTGGTATTGAATCTAAATGTTATATATTAGAAAAGGGGAGCTTCTATTTGGGTTATACTTAAGAATGTGAAAAAGCGTTTTATATCACTTTTCATTATTTTTCCATGTCCAGGACATGAAAACGTTTTTATAATCACAAAGGTATTTTCTCAGATGCCAGTTACCAAGTTACTTTGTATTAAACAGAGCTACAAATAATATTCAGTATATTCTGTACTGCAAAAGGGTTTCTCTCTTATAGAGGTCTATTTAGTACTCAGTTATTAAAAGGTAAGGATCTTCTTTTAAAGACTTTCTTGGGTCAGGTGTGGTAGCTCATGTCTATAATCACAGCTACTTGGGAGGCTGAGGCAGGAGGATTGCTTGAGGCCAGGAGTTCAAGACCAGCCTGAGTAATATAGCGAGACCCTGTCTCTTAAAAAAAAAAAAAAAAAAAATTAGCCAGGGGTGGTGACACATGCCTGCAGTCCCAGCTACTTGGCAGGCTGAGGTAGGAGGATCACTTGAGCCCAGGAGTTTAAGGCTGCAGTAAGCTATGATCATGCCACCGCACTCCAGCTTGGGTGACAGAGCGAGACTCTGTCTCTTAAAAAATTTTTTTTCTTCGAGCTCCATATTTTGGGTCACTGAGGCTATTAAAAGCATTGTAATACATAGCTCCCAATAAGCCAGTTACAAACCCTGAAAGCAATAACTGTGGTTATGTAACAATACTTTACATGTAAGCACACTGAAGGGAGTGATTAATCCTGTATGACTAAGAACCCTTTCTTTTGAAGTTTGGGTCTACTGCTTCTTGCTCCTAAAGGAATTCAATTAACGCTCTAGAACTATGCTACCCTGGATAGTAGCCATTAACCACGTGTGATTATTTTAGTTTAAATTAATTAAAATTAAATAAAATTAAAAATTCAGTCCCTCAGTTACCCTAGGCACATTTCAAATGCTCAATAGCTACATGTGACTGGAGCTACTATGTTGGATCACAAAGACATAGAATACTCCCATTAACACAGAAAGTTCTACTGAATAGCTCTGCTTTAGGAGACTAGAAGGCTAGGGACTTCTCAGGGTCTAAACTTAGGATTTTTATGAGGCAAAGTGTTACTCTGAAACAGATACAACTTCAACTATTAGTATATATACAGTACTAGAAAATAACAAAATAATAATTATATACATAAAAGAGAGAGTGAAGTTTTCTTATCTTTGGATTTTCCTTTTTTCCTGTGAACCTGGAGAACACTAAACTAATATTCATATACTTTTTCCTTATTCCCACTGTTTCGTAACTTCCAGAGGTATTTTAACAAGAAAGCCTCCTAATTCATTAAGAAGTATGTATGGCCTCAGCTGGGATAAGAGCCTGGGAGAGACACTGAGTTAATGAAGGAACTCATGGATTAGTCAGAAAATCATTACACATTCTGATAGATGGGTAGGAAAAAACTGGCATACGCAAATAATCTTACCACAATCTGGCAATTAATCAACTTGTAAAACCTTGCAGAGATGTACTTATGTGAGTCAACTCAGGTGAAAAATTGTAAGAAACATAAGGTTTTACTGAACTTTTGAAACAGAACTGAAGAATTTACAAACATACAAGTATATACATAAGATGCAATTTTCTTTTCTGAGAGGATACAACAAAAAATTGTTAAACATTACTCTACTTTCAACACTGGACAGATCATCTTGACAGAAAATTAACAAAGAATCATCAGACTTAAAAACTGTAACTATAGACCAAATTGACCTAACATTTGCAGAACATTTCATCCAACAGCTACAAGAATACACACCTTTACCATCAGCACATGAAACATTCTCCAGGATAGACCATGGTTAGGCCTCAAAACGAGTCTCAACAAATTTTTTAAAACTGAAATCATATCTAGTATCTTTTCAGACCACAATGGATTAAACCAGAAATCAGTAACAAGAGGAATTTTGCAAACTGTACAAATACATGGAAATTAAACAACATGTTGCTGAACAACAAATGGATCTAGGAAGAAATTAAGAAGGAAATAAAAAATTTCTTGAAACAAAGGAATATAGAAACACAACATGTCAAAACCTACGGGATACAGCAAAAGCAGTACTAAGAGAGTCATTTATAGCTGCAGTACCCAACCCCCAGGCTGCAGGCGGTGGACCACTACCAGTCCCTGACTGTTAGAAATCAGGTCGTACAGCAGGAGGTGAGCAGTGGCCAAAACTTCATCTGTATTTACAGCCACATAAGCTCCGCCTCCTGTCAGACAAGCGGTGACCCCGTCTCTACTCACAGGAACTCAAACCTTACTGTAAACTGCCCCTGCGAGGGATCTAGGTTGCGTGCTCCTTAGGAGAATGTAATGCCTGAGCATGTGAAGTGGTGCTGCTAGAGCTGGGGAGCGGCTGCAAATACAGATTATCATTAGCAGAGAGGCTTGACCGCACAATAAATGGGATGCACTTGAATCATCCCGAAACCATCCCCCTTTACCCCACCTCCTCGGTCTGTGGAAAAATTGTCTTCCATGAAACTGGCCCCTGCTGCCAAAAAGGTTGGGAGCTGCTGGTTTACAGCAATAAATGCCTACATCAAAAAAGTTGGAAAAAGTTGGAAGATTTCAAATAAACAACCTAACAATGCACTTCAAAGAACTATAAAAGAGCAAACCATATCTAAAATTAGAAGAAAAGAAATAATTAAGATCAGAACTAAACAAAATGGAGACCACAAAAAAATGCAAAAGATGAACAAAACAAAAAGTTGGTTTTTTGAAAAGATAAACAAAATCAACAAACCATTAGCTAGACTGAAAAAAAAAGAGAGAGAAGACTCAGGTAAAATCAAAAACGAAAGCGGAGACATTGCAACTGTTACCATAGAAATACAAAGGGTCATTAGAGACTAATATAAACAACTATATACCAACAAATTGGAGAACCTAGAGAAAATGGAATTTTCCTGGACACACATATCCTACCAAGACGAACCAGGAAGAAATAGAAAACCTGAACAGACCAACAATGAATAACAAAATTGATTCAATAATAAAAACCCTCCTATTAAAGAAAAGCCCAAGACCAGGTTTCACTGCTATAGTCTACCAAATGTTTAAAGAAGAGCTAGCACTAATTCTTCTCAAAGTATTCCAAAAAAGTAAAGAGGAGGGAATTCTTCCCAATTCATTCTAAGAGGCCAGCATTACCCCAATACCAAAACCAGACAAGGACGTAACAAAAAAAGAAAACTGTAGGCCAATATCACTGATGAACACGTTAATAGATGCAAAAATACTAGCAAACCAAATCCAATAATACATTAAAAAGATCACTCACCATGATAAAATGAGTCATCTCAGAGACACAAAGATGGTTCAACATATGCAAATCAATAAATCACATCAACAGAATGAAACAGAAAGACCCCATGATAACCTCAATAGACTCAGAAAAAGCACTTGATAAAATCCAATATATCTTCCTGATAAAAACTCTCGACAAACTCGGTATAGGAGAAACACATCCTAATACAATAAAGGCCATATATGGTATACTCACATCTAACATCATACTGAATGGAGAAAAGTCAAAAACTTTTCTTCTAAGAACAAGAACTAGATAACATGCACATTATTACTACTCTTATTCAACACAGTACTGGATGTCCTAGCCAGAGCAATTAGGCAAGAGAAAGAAATAAAGGGCATCCAAATTGGAAAAGAGGAAGTTAAACTGTCCCTCTTTGCAGATGACATGATGTTACATAGAAGAAGATCTAAAGGCCCCACCAAAAACTCTCAGAACTGATAAACAAATTCAGTAAAGGTGCAAGAGACAAAATCAATATATAAAAATCAGTAGCATGCCTATATGTCAATAATGAACTGGTTGGAAAAAAAAATCAAAAAAGCAATCCCATTTACAATAGCCACAAAAAAAAAATTGCTTAGGAATAAACTTAACAAGGGAGGTTAAAGATCTCTACAATAAAAACTATAAAACATGATTGCCTCTGTTTGGCCCTAGAAAAAATAAAACAAACTGATAAAACATTGATGACAGAAATGGAAGGACACAAATAAACAGAAAGAAATCCCATGCTCATGGATTGGAAGAATATTGTTAAAATGACCATACTACTCAAGGCAATCTACAGATTCAATGCAATCCCTATCAAAATATCAGTGACATTCTTCACAGAAATACAAAAAACAATACTAAAATTTATATGGAACCACAAAAGATGCTGAAAAGCCAAAGAAATCTTGACTTGTTGGAGGCAACACACTACCTAACTTCAAAATATACTACAAAGCTAGAGTAACCAAAACAGTATAGTATTGGTATAAAAATAGACACATAGATCCAAGGCAATGAGAATGCAGAAATAAATCCATGTATTTACAGTCAACTGATTTTTGACAAAGGTGCCAAGAACATACATTGGGGAAGAACACAGCCCCTTTAATAAATGGTACTGGGAAAACTGAATATCCATATGCAGAAGGATGAAACTAGACCACTATCTCTCACTATATGCAAAAATTAACTCTAAATGGATTAAAGACTTAAAAAATGTAAGATCCAAAACTATAAAACTAATTGAAGAAAACATGTGGGAATGCTTCAGTACATTGGTCTAATGAAAGATTTTTGGCTAAAATCTCAAAAGCACAGGCAAAAAACCTGAAAACAGACAAATGGGACTATAGCAAATTAAAAGCTTATGAGCAGCAAAAGAAACAATCAAAAGAGTGAAGAGATAACCTGCAGAATGCGAAAAAATATGTGCAAACTACACACATGACAATTGACTAATATCCAGAATACAAAGAATTCAAACATCTTCATAGCACCCCCCTATCATCCAATTAAAAACGGGTACAGGATCTGACTAGACAGTTCTAAAAAAAGAAAGACATATGAATGGCCAATGTAAAAAAAATGTTCAACATAACTAATCATGAGGGAAATGAAAATCAAAACCACAACAACACATCATCTCACTCCACTTAGAATGACTATTTTCAAAATGATAAATAACAAATGCTGGCAAGGACGTAGAGAAAAGGAAAGTTACACACTGTTGGTGAGAATGTAAATTAGTACAGCCATATGGAAAACAGTATGGAGGTTCCTTAAAAAACTAAAAATAGAACCACCATATGATCCAGCCATCTCACTACTGGGAGGGAAAAGGACATCGGTATATTGAAGGAAAAGGAAGAGGAAAAGAAATTGGTATACTGAAGAAATATCTGCACCCCTATGTTTACTGCAGCACTATTCACAATAACCAAGATACTGAATCAACCTAAATGTCCATCAACAAAGGAATAAATAAAGAAAATGTGGCAGATGTACCCATGGAATACTATTCATTCATAAAAAAAAAAAAGAAATTGCATCATTCCCAGCAACATGGATCAGCCTGGAGAACACTAAGTTAAGTGAAATAAATCAGGCACAGAAAAACACCTCATGCTCTCACTTATATGCTCTAACTCTACTAAGAAATGTAGAGCTCGTACGGTTACCAGAGGCTGGGAAGAGTAGGGGGAGAAGAGGATAAGGAGAGGTTGGTTAACAAATACAAATACAAAATTACAGTTAGACAGAAGGAACAAGTTCTAGTGCTCTATAGCACTGTAGGGTGAATATAGTTAACAATTATTTATCATACATTTCCAAAAAGCTAGAAAGCGGCCGGGTGCAGTGACTCAGGCCTGTAATCCTAGCACTCTGGGAGACTGAGGCAGGAAGACTGCTTGAGCTTAAGAGTTCAAGACCAGCCTGAGCAAGAGCAAGACCCCTTCTCCACTAAAAATATAAAAATTAGCTGGGCATGGTGGCGTGTACCTGTAGTCCCAGCTACTAGCAAGGCTGAGGCAGAAGGAGCTACGCTGATGCCACGGCACTCTACTCAGGGCAACAGAGACTCTGTCTCAAAAAAAAAAAAAAAAAGCTAGAAAGGAAGATTTCTGTGTGTTCCCAGCACAAAGAAATGACAAATGTTTGACATGATAGACATGCCAATTACCCTTATTTGATCATTACACATTGTACACATCTACTGAAATATCACTCCACATGCCACAAATATGTACAATTATTAATATTATGCATCAAGTAAAAATAAACAGCAAAAAGAAACACTCCTAAAAATTTGGTATTTCTTCATATATATATATGTATAGGCAGATATACATGAGTTTTATTATTATTTCAAACATACAAAAAGTTTTTTAAAAATAATGAGTACCCAGACAAACCTAGCTTAAAAAATGATTGAAACCCCATGAATAACCCTTTCCAACCTGCCATGTAATCTTTTCCCAAAGGTACTCACTAACCTGAATTTTGTCTTAGTTGTTTCCATGTTTGCCTTGAGCAAACATTCTATTTTGTATGTACGCCTTCTATTTTAAACAATTTATAAACGGTGGACTACGTGCATCTTTCTGCAAGTTGCTTTTCCATTCAATAAAATTAGGGGTGTGATTTGTAAAAAAAAAAAAAAATCTGTTAAACAACATCACATTTGTGGAGAGGAGAATGGGGTAAGGGATTGGGAAAGGGAAGGCGGGTAAAAAAGAAACAATAAATACTTTTAGTTTCATACCTTTCTTTGCTCGAATTCTTCTAGGTAATTTTTTTCCCTTCTTTTTTAAATGTCAATAGAAGTTAATTAGGCAGTGAGATTAGGTAAGGTGTATTTTAATTTTTTCATTTTTCTATGCTAACAATATCTAAAAAGTTATTTTTTAGTAAGTTAAATAAAAAGCATTGAACCTAGCAATACAAAAACAGAAACAAATGACGATTTAAACAAAAAAACTCTTATGATCATATTTCAAAAAGACATTTAAATTTGACAGAACTCTGGCAAGGGTAACTCAAGCATATTAACATATATGAAGCTGCAAGACAAACTCCAAATTAACTTATGATACTAAACCAAAGCTACTAGCTAATGAAGTAACGAGCTTCATTTTGTTACCAAGTATTTAATAAGGGGAAATTTTGGTACTGCATGCAAAAAGAGAGAAGTCTACATTTCTACCTTGAGAGTTTGAAAACTAAGAATTTTCCTTTTTTATCTACTAAGAAACAAACTCAGCTGAAACTATTACAATAATGACCTTCTTTTCTACCAGGAGACTGATATCTGAAACTCTGATCCATTCAAAAAAATTTGTAACATAAAAAATATATGAAAAGTTCATAATACTGTACATAGAGACATGCAACTTGGTAATCACCCACTGCTATAAGGCCCAAAAGAATTAGAGATATAATAAATGAGAATTTCCCTGTGTGAAAAATTTATGGAACTCTTTGATTCTAAAATGCTGATACAGAAAAAAATATAAGAAATTCAATAAGAACTTAGATAAATTTGTGACTCCATGTATTATGTATTATTAGAGGCTATCAGGAATGCAAGGGGGGGGTGTAGAAAAGAAGAATAGATTATATACTTAACCTTTTGATCAATGAAACAATAACTATCTGCCATTTGGAGTATTATATGCTAGGCATGCTGAATGTGTGATCTCACTTAATCCCCATAATACCACAAAATAAGACTTAAAAAGATAAAGTGTGACTTAATGAATTTACATATCTTACTGAAGATCACAGCGATAAGAGCCTATCATGGAAGACAGCCATGACCTATTTTAATACATTCTGATCTGAGGCTAACAAGGATTTGTACCACGCAGCTATAAATGCATCCAGGTATATCCTCTGAGGAACATTACCTTCCCTTGAAAAGCAACAAACAGCAGCACAGTCACATTCCAGCAACTCTGAAAAGTTCCCTGTGATTAGAGTAGTTCCCATTCTAGAAGTCTCTCCAAAGATTCAACTAATTCTAGGGTTACTCTAGTAATTCCAAATCACTTCAGAACAGAGGCCAAGGAAAAGTATTTCAGGGGAACATGGCACCTGGTATACTGAGGCATTCAATAAATGACTATTAGTGGCTGAGCTACCTTTGAATCTGCTCTCACTCCCCCATCCCTACCCCAGAACTAGCCTAGGACTACTGTACGTCTTCTACTGCAATCAAGCCACCTCCGCAAGGATATACGCTATCTGGACCAAACTCCTCTGGAAATAGCAGTTAGGTTGTCAAGGAAGCGCCAGGTGAAACAGCTCAACAGATATGTGATAAAGGATCCCATGACATATTTAAACAACCATACCGGTTTTTGTGTTTAAGTATCCTGATTGAGGTACAGCAAGACAGTTAAAATGAGGAAAAACCAGACATACTCTATAAAATCTGTATGAACTGTATTCACACAGTAAGAGAAATTAAAGGTATTCAAGGGTGGAGGAAAATGAGCACCTGTAAAAGGAATCCACATGTTTCATGGGTAACTGGGACCCTCAACAGCTATTCACTTTAAGAAATACATGCGGAAACAAATGAATTGATGAAAACAGAGAAGGATAATGAATTGGGTGGTGCTAATTTTATCTCAAAGGACAAATCATCTGAAGAGGCTACTTTCTAAAAAAAATATATTACTTCAAGCTTAAATCAAGATAAGGATTGTTGTGGCCATTATGATTTCATACAGTTCAGAGTCATTCTGACATCTTTAGTTGAGGATCACCTTCTATCCTCTCGGGTTACCTCAGACTGACGAGTCTGAATAATCCAGGCAGAATAAAGGTTTCTGATTCTCTTTCATTTGCATAACTACCTTACTTCAATTTTGATAAGAAAATTTTAAAACAAAAGAAATAAACATCAATCTACCCATTGTGATGAAGAGTTCTAGTTACGATTTCAAGTAATGGGTACAGATGGTAACAGAGGGTAACAACAGAAGAGAGGCTTGGATCTGAGAGGGCCTGGGGGGAGTCTGTGTAACAATACCAAGCTGCCTTTCTTAATCGCAGCCAGAGTGGGATATGGAACAAGAAATACGTTACATTGGCTTTTTCTTATACTTCCTTTGCCACAGTTGTTAGAATTATAACAACATACCTGAAGTCTTTCAGCCACACACGTTTACAGAAAGGGAAAAGGGAAATTTAACAACTCTCACTGGAATGAAGGGGAAAACACTTTTGATAAGGTTGATTTACAGTCATGTCATCTCAAATACCAGGCTTTTCTCTCTGATCATTTTAAATTTTTCTTAGACCTTATTCAGCCATTTTGATAAATGCGATAAAACTGTTCTGTAAAGAATTGAGATTTAGTGACTTTAAAAGAAACATTTTACATGTTAATCCCTGCTGACATTAATTACCTACTAGGATCAGAATCTACCCTTGCTTCTAGTTTCTAATAAGCAATAGTGTACAAAGTAGGTTGTACTTTATGAGCTTTATCACACTATGTGTGATTATATTTTAAAACAGTTGATAGCTGTCAGACTATTTTATCTTTAGTTAAAATGACCGCCAAAATTACAATGTTCCTGGTATGTGACAAATGTTGAGATTTGTTAAGAAATTCCTCTTACCTGCTCTGTAGCTGTAGGGCAGTAGAAGACTAATAAAATAGTTGTACAGATGTTTATTGACAGTCCAATGATGGTGATGAGATTTGGGGCAATCCAGGAGGGAACTCTTCCAACTAGCCATTCCCAGTATCCTTGCATTAGGGGCTCAAGCAGGGACCGTCCAGCACTCTGGTATCTGTGTTCTTCTAATCGCTTTAGTTGGTGTCTTGACAATGGTGGTGTGGGTAACTGAAACAATTTATTTAATACACACCCTGTAGTACTCATATGCCCGAAGCCCACAGGGGACTCCGGGTGAGAATCTCCACATCGTTTCCTTGTTGACCGATGCCCACTCATGGATCTTAGTTTTCCTCTACTTGGAGACAGTACTTTACCTTGTTTTATAGCTTTCTGTGGTTGGTGCTTACCTGAAAAAAAAGATACGTATGACAGCCACTACTTATACAAGTATCGGTATAACCTCACCTTTAAATGACAAATATTAAGGGACTTTAATAGAAATATGCTTCCTGTTTGTATGACTTTGAAGCTCACAATCATTTCACATAGGTGGAAATTGAGGTCCCAAGGCTGGCAAATTAGTATTAATATCAAAGGAATGACCTGAATAAAATGAATCTTAAACTAGAGTTTTATTTAATGATAATAATATTTATTGAGCACTTTTTATACTTTATATCAAAAACTTTAAGCACTTTTTACATGTTAACTTATTTAATACAATAACCCTAGAAAATAGGGACTATTAATTATCCCCATTTTTTTTAACAGCAAAAAGAAACTAAAGCATAGGGAGGCTAATTAACTTGTCCAAATCACACAGCTACACAGTTTGAATACTAAGTGGTATTCAAACAACCCAGGGGTTTCGTTCATATTAAATCAAAAAATAAAACTTCTTATTGGTGGAAAGGTATATAGATGAGATTCTAGGTGGGGGTAAATAGCAATAAAAAAATAACTTTAAGAAGACAGTATATATGTATTAGCAAAATCATCTGATGAACTCAGGAAGCAATAAAGAAAAAAATTATAAATGGCTTAAGTAATGACTGTTGATAAAGGACTTTGAGTTTAATCTATGAAGTGTTTGTACTTGACTTAGAAAAGATTAGTGATAACATAATAAGCAATTAAGCAGCATGAAACAATAATTACAAAAGTATTTTCAAGATTAACAGGGTAGCCATATACATTTATCAGAATGGAGAAAGTAATGAGAACAGTTAAAAATTAGTATGGTGATGTCAATGGTTAGAAGTGGTCAGGGCCTAAAGCAGAGTGGTAAAAACGGAAGGATGAAAGACACAATCTCTTTTTATAAGTAATTTCTATTTAGAAGGCAGAATCAGCAGAAAGTACTTAGGGATTAGAGATGAAAGGTGAAAAGGCAGATTTTTTAGAAAAAAAGAGTCAACAGCGAGAGACTAGTGGTACTACTGCCGAAGAGGCAAGATGGGAAGAAAATCAGTTTGTTATTTTTTGGCTTTTGAGTTGCGAGGTGAGGGAGAACTGGGGATGAGGTAGGAAGGGAGATACACATGCAACTTTTAAGCAGAGATGTTTTAGACAAAAATCAGAAGACTGGAGTTTAGGTAAGAGATGAAAATTTCAAGTCGTACACTTAAAAGCTAAAGTCTAGTTAAAAACTAAAAGTAGAAAAGTTACCAAAGGAATTAAGTATGGAGCAAAAAGGAAAAGAATAAAGAACCTTGTGAGAAACCCATATTTAGTGAGCAGAAAGAGGAAGAAGAAGAGAGGGAGGGAGGGAGGGAGGGAGGAAAGAAGGAAGGGTCTTAATAGAACTATTTTATTAATATAAAAGGACAGTGGCATAGATATGTTTTGATCTTCTGGTTGAAAACTATCCAGAAAGCAAGATGAAACTTCCAGAAATGGTGCACTTTTGGAAATACAGAATGTGATATACATTTCAACAATGACCTAAAAACAAAATATGCCCGGTGGTACTTTTTTATTTTTTGCTGTGACAGGCTGTTTATTCTGCCTTGGCAAGGTGGTCCTGAGAGTGGAAGGTTCTACCCTGTGCAGGTAGAGAGAGGGCTTGAGGGCCAGTGGTGGGAGAAGCAGGGTAGCATGTAGCTCCTGGAATGCAGTGAAGCCAGACCAAAGCCTCGAGGCCGCTGTGATAGGCCCAGGGAGGGTGCCACTGTTGCCCAGGGTAGAAAGAATCAGATTGGGACTGGGCCATGGCTACAGGGCTCTGAACGCAGACCACATGGGCACTCTGGGAAGCAGGGTGCAGGGTCATATGACATGGAACATAAAATCTAAGTATATGGCTCATGAATAAGTACACAGACAAGTAGGCCAAAGGGACACCCAGCCAATGCCAGGCTGGATGTGTAAACACAATGTTGGTGTCACACACAGACCCAGTACTTCCAAAATTCCAAATTCCAAAATTTCAACGTCACTAATGACCTAAGGTGGCACGCAAAGCCTCTGGCAATCAGGTACCTCAATATTTGGTTCTGAAAATAGTCATTACAATCAAGTTAATGTCCTTAAATAAATTTTCAAAAATCTCAAAGAATCACCAGTGTCACAATTTAACTGAGGTGCCCCGAAATAAAAATATTCAGTATTTCATACCAAGAAGGCAAATCAAAGCTAATTTTTTCCTATTTCTAAGAATTTTTCCACACTACTGCATCACAAAGCTATTTATTAAAACTGCTTTTAAGCAATGCTTATATAATGTTAAATAACTGGTGACACGATCATGTGAGATCAAATGACAGACGGATAACCACCAAAACACTTAGTGTTACAGCAGCCAAATTTTCTCTAATCAAACTGAATGATGCATTTTTATATTTGGTAAGCTATAATCAACTCTTATGGAATTCCACTTGAAATAAGAATTAAAAGTTTAGTCAACTCCATTTGTATTTTATTATCACAGTGTTCCACTTCCCACTGTAAGAACAAAACCCAACAACATCTTGAGGATGCTAGCCTGCTTCTGGCACTAAACAGCTATAGGCAACTGATCCTAATGGTTTTAAGTTTGAGCATTTGGCAGGACTACTTGATAAACTGATACTTTCCTTCTGAGTTTTTTTCCCCTGTGACCTAGATTTATTTTAAACCTTCTATTTCTCTTTTAGAAAAATCTACATTTTGACAAACCTTTTTAGATGTAGCCATTGTACAATTCATACATGGAAAGAGGCAATGAGTTTTCTCTGCCAATGCAGCCAACATTTCAGTTTGGCAACACTGTCTCTATAAAGCTATTAGCAACAATATTGCAAATATAAATTCAGATACATGTAGCCTGACACACAGATGGCTACTTTATTCTCAACACATACAAACAGCCACAGAGGTTGATGTCACTGCTACAGGTCTGGTTCCATTCTTCCTTTAACCCATCATATCTGAGATTGGGGTTAGTGCCATTAAAACCATTCCAGAAAAAACAGGAGTGTCTGAATTTTAACAAATGAAAAGCAAGCATATCTCAAGGGAGCAGGATAAGGTAGGTAGCTACATAGGAAGATCAGGACTACATGGAGAGAAAGAAAAAAAAAAGATGTAGAATGGAAATAAGAAAAGGAGGTACAAATATTACAAAAGTTATTTTAGCCATTTGAGATTTTTACATGGAGTCAGATCTATGCTCAAAAGGGTGAGCAGAAAATGTCCTTTTCTTACCACAGTACAAGGAACAACAAGAGAAAAAAAGTAAAATAAAAACAATTATTGCTAGCTAACATAGAAACCTAGACACCATTCATTAAGTTTTTATGAGAAAACAGACTACAAGTTCCAGTATCTGAATGAACAAGGCAGAAAAGCTCCCCGACTCCCCTGTGGGAGAGTAACTGAAAACTTATAAACAAGCAAATAGCCCTACCTACTGTGATAAGCACTATGAAGAAAAAAAAGTTCTGAGCCAGAAATATTTGGGGTATGCATTTTACACAGGGTGGTTGAAGTCTCTGAAGAAGTAGTTTTTACACCAGACTTAGAGGAAAAGGAGGAGGCAGACATTTTAAGAGCAGCAGGAAGAACAGTGCAGAGAAAGTACAACAGACCCTGATGCAGAAAAGAGTTCACTTACCTTGTTCAGGTACCTGAGAGATCACTGCGGATACACAAGAGTAAACCAGATGGAAAGAATGATAAAATGCAGTTTGAAGAGTCAGATAATGCAAAGGTTTACAGACCATGGCAAGAGTTGAGATTTTATTCTGATGTAATGAAAAGCAACCAATGACCTTGTAAGAAACGTATAATTTTGGAGCACAGCCAAAATTATGTTAACTGAAGGTGTTTTCATAAATCATAGGAGCAAAAGTGAATATTTTAAACTGTATAAAATTCCCAACACCTGTAATTAGTTTAGGATAATACTGACCATAGTCCTATAGCTATTGTAACCTTTCCCCTTGCAATCAGTAAATTCCCCTCCTCTGTTATAACCTGGCTCTGGTGCTCTGCTCCCTTCACCTCATTTATCACATTTTTTAACTTTTTTGTTTGACCTTTTTTTTTTTTTTGTCTTTTCCCCACATTGCTCTGTATGCTCCATGAGTGTAGGGGCCATGCCAGTCTTCTTAACATTCTTTTCCCACAATCTCGTATCATACTAAGTAGGTAGTAAGTACTTACCGAACAGTGAACAAATGACTCATCTAGTATTTAATAAACATTTAGTTTGTTCTAGATACTGAGGAAACAGAAGGATTGAAACATACCATTCCATACCCCAAGAAACTCAATAATGGAAGAGTCTTGCAGACAGCTAAGTTGTAACATGCTGTCAACAAACTGTTTGGTAAGTCAAAGGAAGAGAACACATATGGTATGACAAAGAATGTTCTCTGTGCAGGCATGGATATTTATGCGAAAAGCCCAATAAAGGCACAAAAATATAATTAGGGATATTTCATACTTTTACTAAAATTATACACAATTTGTGGGCCTTAAAAAGTCTACCATGTAGACCATCTGCACTTACAGCAGCTGAGGATAATGGCATACTGCCCCTTTATTCCTGTGTGGACTTCAGCATGGGGAACATCTGACAAGTATCATATTAAAAAAAAAATCTCCAACTGCTGAGCAGAGCATAAGGTAAGCTTACACAATATCCAACCTGTTGTGTGAAATTCCAGAATTTCCATCCCCCCAGGTCTAAGGGTGCCAAGTTTTGATCTGCACTGGTCCACCAGTACATTTACAGGGCTGTCATAGGGAATTCTCTTTCCCACCTTCATGGCACTACTACAGGAAAATAGTCATGGCTGACACTATTAGGGAGGCAGGGAAAATTATAAAGAATAAGGAAAAAAAAAAAGAAAAAAGGAGAAAAAGAAAATTAATAGGCTCACAGGATTAAGTCCAGCACTATTTAACAAGTGATACATACAGCCAGTTTACCAAAACAAAAGCCCTTTCAGCAGATTTGGAAGCAAAAACAGTACTGTGTAAATACTACTTAGACATAGTCTTTTGTTATAAGGAATATAGCAAAAGGAATTGCAAAATGCAAGTGAAACCTTGCATTCCTTAAAAAAGGAAATAACTTTCTGCTCCCTAAAAAAAAAAAGCAAAAGCTTGGCATTTTACAGATTTTCCCAGTCCCTTAAAAAAAATGGCACAGCATGACCCTCAGAATGAACATCACCAGCACCCTTAGTCAGCGTAAAGAACAAATCTGCAGCCTGAAATACAAAGAAATTGATTGTGCAACAAAGTGTAATTGGCTTTAAATATGAGAGGCAGATTTACTTATTTCTTAAATAGAAGGGTTGTAAAGACAAGTTGTACTAGAGGCTTTAACTAGTTTTTCTCAGCATAGAATACACAGCAGAATGCTCTCGGAACACATCAATCTCAGATTTTACGTGAATGCCGATCGCTCTAAATTAGTAGCGCTTTAAATGTCCCCATCACAGTGTCACTTGCGTTGCAAGTCGGTCAGGACCACACGCACGACTTGAACACATCCCTGGTTCTAGGGTAGGAGCTCAACCTTCATTCTTCGCCCGCATGCAAGACAAGGCACTAAGAATCTGCTCGCTACCGTGATACGGACTCGCCGATGACGCACTGAAAGATTTCAAAGATGCCCATGACGCAAAGTGGCCAAGCGACACAAAAACGCCGGGCACCGACCTGGAGAAAACGAGTTGAACCCGGCTAAATAAACGCAAAGACCCCATGCATGCTCGGGAACCCCGGCAAACACCAGCAGCACGACCACCGTCCCTGCTCCTCCCAAGAACACCGCTGTTTGAAAAAAAAACACTCTGCAGTCTCGGAGCTTGTCGACGCGGCCTGGAACGTCTAGAAAAGCCGCTGGCCGAGAAGCCAGGCCCAGCCGCGACGCGGCAGCCCCCGCGTCCCGCAGGCCGGTGCGCTCGGCAGCATCCGGGCCCAGGAGGGTGTGGACCTGCCGCGCAAGGTCGCCTCCCAGCCGGCGGCGGCCCCAGCCCGCGGCCACGCTCCCACCGCCCCGCCCCTCGGCGCCCCCGCAGCGGCCCCCCGCGTCCCCGTCACCCCGCGTCCCCACAGCGGCCCGGAGACCGGGGGCAGCCGCCCCTCGCGCTCCCCACGACCCCGCGCGCGCGAGGCCGGCCCGCGCGCGTGCACAGCGCGGCGACGGCCCGGGCCGCCGTGCCACAGCAGTGTCCCCCCCCCGCTCCTCCCCCTTCAGCCACGTCCCTCACACCCCGCCGCCGAGCCCCCGCAGCCTTACCCCGGCCCCCCTAGAAGCAACACCTCCGCCTCCAGCCCAGCGGGCGACTCCGACCGGCGGCGGCGGCGGCACGTTCGCGACACTTCCGCGATTGCCGTAAAGGGAGACGGGATCGGAGCGCGCCGCGGCGGTGGCGGCGCGGGCGCGCTCACGCCCCCCTCCCCCCCCCGGGGCAGGCCCCGTGGCTGCTCGGGAGCGCGCGCCGGACCCCACCCTGCGTGCATCCTCCCGGCGTAGCCGCGGGCGCTGGCGGGGTCCACCTGGCGAGGCAGGTAGAAAGCGCGGTGGGGGGCGGGGTGGGGAAGAGGGTTGGCGACGGGAGCCCCCCCCCCCGCTCCGGAAGGGTGCGTCAGCGTGCGGGGTCCGGCGGGCGCGCGGGACTCTAGAGGGGGCCCACCCTGCTTCCAGGCGAGGCGCGGGACGGGGGCGGCTTGGTGGCGGGAGCTGGGGAGCTGGGGCGGCGGGTGTGTTGCGGGTACGCGCAGGCTCCGGCTCCACCTGTCTGTCCCCTTCCTTGGCCTCCGTCCCCGCCGCCCACCTCCCTGCACGCCCCGAGCGTGCCTAGCGCCAAACTCTCTCGTCTTGCGTTTTTTTTCCCTGGCCCCGGGCGAGACGCAGCCGCGACCTTTATTTAAAGGCCTCGGTGTGTCGCGCCTCTGGATAAAAGCAGTTGTCTGATTAATTCCTCTGGTTTTGCTTAAGCCGTGACTGAGAACCTCTGCCCCAGTCCCACAGAGACTGCGGGTGAGTGCGCGTCCCTGCTGTCACTTCTGGGCTCAGGTACCTTGGGGGTTGGAGAGGTCCGGGCTGCGTTTGAAATTGGGGTCGGTGGTGACCTTGTGTGTACGTGGAGCTCAACTACTCACAATTCTGTCGCAGGGGTTGGGCCCCCTACAGAAGGAAAATTGCCAGTCCTGGATATCCCCACAACCATGCTTTACAGTAGATTACGTTTGAAAACCACTGCAAATACGCTGTAGAAATACTCTTTACAGCTTTCCCAAAGTTAAATTCGTGAATCGGTACCCAAATGCAACTTTGTGTTTTGTGTTGCATCACCAGATTGTCCTCATTTCTCTGCATGTAATATTTGATCCAACTTATAAAAACATTCCTTGATCTTCTAGACTTTTTAGGATTTAACCGTTAGGAGAATATTACATTTGTCAGGAGGCCAGGTGAAAGTGTAGAAAAAATAATTTTTTTTTTTATTGTACTTTGCCTTGCGCTTGATGGCTCTGTGTAACCCTAAAAGCAGCTTAGGGCTTTCTGTGTATTCACTCGGAACATCCAGTATTGACTTTCTTATTATTTTTTAGCAGTTACCACTAGAGGAGACAGCACAAGGAATTCCTCTTGTTACCAGTGGCGTTTAAATATTTGCGGGGGGAAAAAACAAAAACCAAAACCTGCAGCTTTGATTCATGGAACCTCAAAGAAAGCGGAGAAGATAGGTAAGAGATGCAAGAACATTTCATTAAACACTTTTACTGCTATGTGAAGTTTATCGCTGCATATTTTTGATTACAGAAAGTTTCTTGAATTAGTAGCTATTAAAACTCTAATTTTACTTGATTGGCAATTACCCAGATGCTTTCAGCTCCAAGCTGAAAAATACATAGGCAATTAGTAGTGTTCTTCATCTAGTCCATGTGCTTAAATTTCTTAGTTGTTATTAGCAACCTAGTAAGCCATTTCAAGCCCTACTTGTCCTCTAAATTGTCATTTTTAAACAACTAGAACTCTCAAAGCCTAAGGAGATATGAATCCAAGATGATGCTTACATAGAAAGAATTCATACCATACATAGCTGTTGCTCCCCATACCTGTGGCTAGTTATAACTCTACAGAATTAATAAATAAGCTATCATTATCATGTGCTTACTCTGTTCCATTCCAATGATTCCCTTTGAGGGTTTGGCTGTTTTGCAAATTAGAATACTGTAACTCAGAAGCTAAGCACTTGCGTGAAATCATACAGCTGGAAAGTGGTAAAGGTAGTGTTTGCACTTATTTAAATCCGATCTCACAGCTGTCTTTCCATTGTATCACATGGACTAGTAAGTGCTTTATTTTGCTTGATAGTAAGCTATCATTCTTTCCTTATTTTGTCTCTCTTTTTACAGGAGGAAACCCAGTGTTTCTCCTTTTATCCTTTCTGAGGCCAGTGAAAGGTGTTGATGTGAAAAAGTATAAGAAAATGGATATCCTAGAATCAAAACACTATTTAATTCCAGATGGGACATCGTTATAAAAAGTCCATTGTCAACTTTTTATTTTTTTCATTTTTTTTAAAATTTATTTTTTCTTTTTCAAGGGCTGCCACTAAGAGCTGTGAATGGTTCCCCAAATCCCTGTAGTGCCCAAGCATCAACTCTTTAAAGAAAAATAACCTTTTAATAATGCTGTGTAGCCTAGTATTCTGCCCATGAACAGTATCGATGTGTTGACTTGAAATTGCACGTGTTTAAAATCATGTGGATTGAAAGAGCAACCTCTTATTTTCTTTGCATGTTGATTTTAGGGTTTACAAAAGGTGCAGATTTGGGCAGATCGGAAGACTGACAGTTTGTGAATTTGTAAAACAGGTAATTTTTCTTTCACATTCTAAAAGAAGAACAAATATTTATTGAATGTCTATGAGAGTGCACTATGTATCTTACTTAGTCCTTGAATAAACCTCTGAGAAGCAGGTTTTATTTTAGACCACTTAACAGACGATACTAAAAGCTACCATTTGTTATGCTAAAAATTCAAGAGCCCTGAAACCATAGTAGTAAAGTAGCAGTGCCTCCTTTCGGGGCATTTGGCTAATGGCAGAAATAAAGCACAACTAGGGACTGCTGATAGACTCCCCCTGCTTCCTACCCAAGGTAGAAGGATTTAATTCATAACCCTGTGACATCCTGGGTACACAACTTCAACAGGCACCGTTCCATAGTAGTTAGTGTAAATGGTGCCTATGTTTCAGGGGGTGACATTGTCATAGAATATAATGTAGATATTTCCACTTGAAAGTGTGCAACTCATAGCCTTGGAGAACCATCTCCCCCCAAATTCAGTTAGAACCTACAAAAGTCCACACACTCAGTGAAAAGTGGACCAGAAAAATATCTGCCCGCTAGCAAGGGGGGATCACAAAGAAATTTGTTCATTTTTACAACAGCTTCAGGTGGGGGAATAAAGATACCACCTGAAAATTTATGGAGTCTACCATCGCTCAGATACAAGGTTCAAATTTATATGTCTACATCGTCTAAACAGCTGGAAGCCAAGAAAATAACAGAAAGTTGGCCCAGGATGGTACTGTGCCAGAGTTCCTGGCAAAAACAAATACCCTTTCCTAATGATTCACTCTTAATTTAAGCCTTTCAGAATACTTCCAGATTTTAAGATCATACAAATACAAGCTCACGGTCAAAAACCATAAAGCCATATGCACAAGAGTCAGCTGAACGACATAGACTCCTAAGAACTTTAGATAAGAATTATCAGGAACAAAATAACATTTAAAGAGATGAAAGATGAAAAATTACACATTTTAGAAGTGAGTCAAAATGTATACAAATTGAAAATTATTGTCCCAGAAGCCTATGCTGGGGAAAGCACCTATAGGATTTTGGCAAGGAATCGTCATAATTAACTAAATAAATGAAGGAAAAAAATGTGGGTGAAATGTCAAGGACTGGCAAGGAAAAAAGAAGAGAAAAGAGAAGATTATGGTAATTCAGGCAGGACATTAAATCAACCCTATGATGGTGACTTTAGGGATAAAGTAAAAACCTATGTAGCAATATGTAAATATACATATTTAGCAACAAGTCAGATGACAGTAAATGACAAACACAAGTCAAAAGTGGCTGAGATTTCATTCTTTGGAAGTTCAGTCTGAGATGAGGAAGCGGTAAGTATTTGCAAATTTCATGGGAAATACTGAATTTTTTTTAGGTTATCACACTGCAAGATGTTCCTTCAAACATGATTTGGTGTTACAATGAAATTGCTTTAACGTGAATCTTCTCTACCAGGGTCCAGCTCTGTGACGTTGGGCAATTCGCTTAATTTTCCAATTCTGTTGAGGAGAGTAAATGAGATCATGTATTTAAGGTGTTTAGTAAATGTTGCTAGGGCATAGTAAACACTGTTTCCTTTTGCACTGATGGTGGCTAGGGTAAGGAATTGGCAGCAAAGAGTGGCCAGGAGTGAATATAGAAAGTTAAGTAGAGATATGATACAGAGACCTTATGTTAAGGAGGAAAGACAATTTGTAAGGGCACAGGGGAAACCATTGAAGGATTCTTTACAGGAGCATTAGGTAGTCAGGTTGGGTATTTTAAAATTAGAAGGATCACTTTGGTTTTAGAGTGGAATGTGTAATAGATTGGTTGTGGTCAAGCCAGGAGGAGGACTAGGTAATATAGGAAAAACCAAAGTGTTTTTCCTGTTCTCTCGCTCAATAATCAATGCAGAATACTTCTCTAATCACCAGGAAGTTTGTGGGGATTCCTTCCTACGAGGACTAAATTCCCTTCTAAGGGGTCTTGGAGAGTCATGCCTACAAATGATAAAATCTCACTAAACAAGTCTTGTTAACGCAATATAACGTGGTTTATTCCCAACCTGATTGCGATATAGCATCACATGAAAGATAGAAGACCTTTATCTTAACTCCTTTCCGCTGACTCCTGATCTTTCTGGTAAAGCCTAACGCTTGCAGCCAATGTCAACTAAAGAATCCCTAAACCCCACCTATAACTTGTAAGCGCCCACTTTGAGATGTCCCACCTTTTTGGGCCAAACCAATGTATGCCTTCCACGTGTTGGTTTATGACTTTTTCTGTAATTCCTGTGTCCCTGAAATGTATAAAACCAAACTGTAACCCAACCACACAGCTAGTCCACTTGCTCAAGGCTTTGAGGGCGTGGCTCCAGGCCATGGTCCTCAAATTTGGCTCAGAATAAACCTTTTTAAATTATTTCATAGAGTTTGGCTTCTTTTCTGTTGACACCACCAACAACCAATCAAATCGGTTCTGCAGCAGACACCGGATGGATGTTCTTTAATTCAATTCAATTCTGACAATATCCATTTGGAGACAGTGTCAGGTCTCACAGGTTGAGGGCTCAGTCCCACAAGACTGCCGCTCACCTCAGATGCCAAAGTTTCCTGAACCCCAGGTGGTTTTATCTGTGCTGACCGGTTATAAAATAGGGTTCTCATTACCCCTCCTTGGGTTCAATTAATTTGCTAGAGTGGCTCACAGAACTCAGGGAAACACATTTACCAGTTTATTGCAAAGAATACAGACAAAGAGATGCATGAGGCAAGTCATGGGGGAAGGAGTACAGAGCTTCTACACCCTCTCCAGGTCTGCCACCCTTCAGGAACCTCCATCAGTTTAGCTATCTGGAAACTCTATAAACCCAGTCCTTTTGGGTTTTTACGGAAGCCTTATTAGGTAGGCATGGCTGATTAAATCACTGGCTGTTGGTGATCGATTTAACCTTCATCCCCTCGCCCCTCCCTTCGCCCCTCCGCAGAGTTTGGGGTGTGGGGTGGAGCTGAAAGTCCCTCTAATCGTGCCTTGGTCTTTCCTGTGCCAAGCTCCCATCCTAAAGCTGCCTAGGGGCTGCCAGCCCCCAGTCATCTCATTAGCATATAAAAGACACTCTTATTACTCTGCAAATTCCAACGGTTTTGAGAACTTTTTGCCTGGAAGGAGGATGAAGAAAGAACAAATAAATATGTATTTCACAATATCACAAGGACCCCTTAGGAAGTTATGATAATAATCTAGCCAAGAGGTGGTGGTGGGTTAGGTAGAGTAGTGGCAGTGAAGATGGAGAGAAGGGGTAGAGTTGGTAGAAATTTAGAAGGTAAACAGTACTTGCTACTCGATTGCCTGTGGGAATATGGGACAGAAGGAAAGTTTCTGGCTACGTCAAGTGAATGAATCTTGATTCCATTCGCTGAGAGAGGGAAGAAGAGCAGGTGTTGGGGGATGTTGTGGGGGATGATTTGAAAAGTGGAACAGCTCAGTGTGCTAAGTACAAGGTCGTGGGCGTGGATAGCTCAGGTAGGATGGAGGAAACCCTGTGAATTATCTTTTCTAATTTATTTTTTTTTACTTCAGAAGACCTGTTGGAAATGTGGTGGTTTCAGCAAGGCCTCAGTTTCCTTCCTTCAGCTCTTGTAATTTGGACATCTGCTGCTTTCATATTTTCGTACATTACTGCAGTAACGCTCCACCATGTAGACCCTGCTTTGCCTTACATCAGGTCAGTGGAATATATTTTCTGTATAGAAGAATCTTTATGTCACATTCTTCTTTTAGCATTTAATGTTAACCTTTTTATGGGAAACCAACATTTAATGTCAACCTTGTAGAAATCAGATTTTACATTGGCATTACAATAATGAAGGGAACATAAAAAGGAACTTGAATTTGGCGTTTTCTGTGTGGTAGACTGATTAAGCAACAGCAGGAGAAGATTCAGTTAGTGAACTGGTTAGTGAATTGTGATTCCTTCGTATCTGGTGTCCCAAATAAGAACTTGAAGTTATCTCAGAAGATAGGATTGGATTATTCTCCCCTTAAAATTAAAAAATGCTGGAAACAGCAACAGTAATGTGAGAAGATAATAGTAATGGCAAACATTTATCGATCTACTTACAATGTACAAGGTAATGTTCTAAGCATTCTCTATGTCTTAATCGAATCCTTACAGCAACTACAGGAGGTAGGAGCTGTTATCCTTATTAGAGAGAGGAAGAAATGAGGTCTGAGGAGATTAAGTTATTTGCTCAAGGGCACGTAACTCGGAAAGTGTTGGAACCAAGATTTAAACCTGGGCAATTTGACACTAGGGTTTGTGCTCTTACTCTTTATGACATGCTGCCTAGGTATTTGACACATTATCAAAATTTGTCAATAATATTTTTGAAATCTCACAACTAGTAACGATGTAAGGAGGGGTACTCAGTTGCATATACTATGTCCATAACTGGTTTTTTCAATTGCAAAAGCAATAGGGATTATTATAGCAAAATTTTAAACAAGACCAGAAAGATTATAAAAATAAAAAGTGAAAGTCCTTTCCTAACCCCCACCAGTTAAGAAGTGACTCATAGTTTGGTAAGTTTCCTCCCAGAGTTCGGTTTATTTTGTCTTATCTATGTTTATACAAAACTGTTTCTCTCTCCTTCTTCTTTCCTCCTTCCTGTCTTACTTTTAACGTTTTTTGGGTTTTTCATTTTGTTTCATTTATAAAAAATGAAAGCATGTTGATATATAAATTGCTTATTTCTCTCCCCCCACCAACCTTTTTTTGGCTGTTACAAACAATGCTATAGTGAAGATCTCATAATATATAACTTTACATTCTGCTAAAGGAACATGTAGTTTAAGGAACCTGACCATTTTTTAGCAACTCCAAGAGAAAAATACATATTTAAGATTGATGAGGGTCCTTCATAATATATTTTTTTCTTCTTAGAACTTGTCTGCTTTCCTTTTAAAGAGCTTTTATTACGGTCAGGCCTCCGTAGGTTCCACATCCACACATTCAAGTGATCACAGATTGAAAATATCCTGGAAAAGAAAATTCCGTAAAGTTCCAAAATGCAAAACTTGAATTTGCCATCCGCCAAGTACTGCATTGAATCCACACCAATGAAGTGATGTGTAGGTATCGTATTAGGTAATCCAGAGATGATTTGAAGTGTGTGACAGGATATTCATAGGTTATATGCAAATACTGTGCTGTTTTATGTATGGGACTTGAGCATCCCTGGATTTTCGTATCTAAGGGGGGTCCTGGAGCCAGTCCCCGACCCATACCAAGGGATGACTGTAATTTAAGAGGCCACTGAGTTCTTTTTCAGAGTTTCAGTTCCTTGATGGTACTGCATGTGATTTTCTTAACAGTACCCTAGTCACTTCCTTTTCCGTCCCTTTCTTTCTGCTTTTCTATTTTTCTGCTAATGAACTTAGTATTACCCTGGGGTCAGTCTTTCTCCAACATTCTAATATATGGTAAACTCTAGTACTTATTTTTATTTCTCTTAGGCTCATTTCCTTCATCTGAAGAATGATTAAGTTAAACTAGATACTCTGCGAATTTCCTTTCAATTCATAGATGCTATCCGAAAGGTTTAGTTATTATAGCCCCAAAAGATGTAACCAAATGTAAATTTCATTTCAAAAGAAATTTCACTGTAAGTGAGCTTCACGTGTTCCCTTAATTGGTTCAAGTAGTGGATGCCCAAGCCGGGTGCCACCCACTGGGGTTATGGGAAGGAAATATTATAACAACAATGTATGTTTTTTAATCTAAAAATATTTAAACTTTCCTGGAGTTTAATGTGGAGCAATAATATAATAAATACATATATTTGAAGTTACATGGTCAGACTGTTTTTGTGATGGTGTGGGATCAAAATGGTTTGGTGCCTACCGGGGTGTAGTCCTGTGCTGATGAGGTGATGGCATGGCTGTTTTCACTTTAGGCTACATAATGTCATTCTGTTCCTCTGCCAAAAGAAGGAACACCCTTAGCCAACCCTCTTGGAAATGCATGCATTTGTTTACTTACGGGGTAATCCAAAACCAGGAGCATCATTTGGAATATAACTATTTAAATTTTGAATTTTGTTTTCTAAGAACAATACATATCATATACATTGTAGAAAATTTAAAAGGTAGAATTAACAAAAAAAAAAAAAAAAACCTCTCTATTCCCCAATTCCTGAAGATGATCAAAGAAGAACAAAATCTTTTGTATGTAAAAATACATTTTATTATTTTGTGATTGTTTCTTTACAAATACAGTATTTTTTGTTTCTCCATTTTCACTGCAGATTTTTATTTTTTTAAGAGAAAAACTCATGGATTGTAAAGTTGGAAACACCAATCCTTACAACTCATGTTTGATACTTTCCTTTTCCTCACTCCCCTAATCCAGGTGTTCACCAAGTCTCATTGATTCCTTTACAGACATGACTTTCTATTTCTTTTTCATTCCCATTGCATTGGCACTGTTGAGATCCTGATTCTGTCTTTCCTATAAGGCTTCAATTCAAGGCCAAAGACTGTGTCTTTTTAATCTTTATAGTAGTTTGAGGGAAGAGAAAATGACTCACATTTAATGGCTGTCTCCCATGAGGCTGCTACCATGCTAAATACTTAGCATGCATTACCACATTTTATTTCATCTGTGTATTGATCTGATGAAGCTGGGAGGGAATGAATAGCCCCATTTTACAGATGAAGGAACAGTCTTAGGGGAGATAAAAGACTGCACCTAAGGTCTTGTAAAAAAAAAATGGTGGTTTTTTAAATCTGGGTCTGTGTATTCCTTATTACCGCAGAAGAAAGAAGTATAAACAGATACATTACAATGCACTGTAGCAAGTGATTTTAATGGAAGTGTGGACAGTGTACTCTGTGAGTCATTATCTGCTGGAGGAGTTGTCTCCGGCTGCAGAGAGGAGAGGGCTCAAAACTGGTCTTGAGTGGAAGCTACCTGAGGGCAGGGGCTTTGTCTGTTTTACTTACCACTATATTCCTATCCCTGAAATGGTGTCTGACACATGGACAGTGCTTGGTAAATGTTTTTTAAATTGATCCACAGATGAAAAGGTATTAATTGAATTATAGTCAGAGTCAGCAACAGGTACTGAAAGACAAAGTTATGAAAGGGCCTTTGGTGTTTAGGGGATATTCTGGTGGGACAGATAAACTCACCTGCCTGATTGATGGTAAGTAAATAACACAGTCTTAACGTACCAAGGATAGCTTTTTAAAATTAATTTATTTTGATCTGTATTGTGTGGAAAAGAAATAATCTTAAATGGTGTGAGTAGAAAGTGAAGCAGGCAGATATTTATGAGCTCAAATTGTCATGTTCTCCTTATAAAGTGATACAAGAGTTGAGCTCATGGACTTACAAAAGATAAAGGGTTTGAAGTAACTCCTGTTACTTGTCCCTTAGAAGAAATACATGTGTATAGCTAATGCGAGATACCCATATACCTTCTTTTCTTCTTTCAGTGACACTGGTACAGTAGCTCCAGAAAAATGCTTGTTTGGCGCGATGCTAAATATCGCTGCAGTTTTATGTAAGTAATGAAAGTGGTTTTAACAACGAAAGTTAATAGCTAAATTGCTACTGTATTTTCTTCTTTAGACGCTGTTGTTTTACTTTCTAGTTATACTTGAGGGAATGTTATCGGTAGATTTATTGATCAATATTATGCTCCTTTTAAAAGAAAAACACTTTTTTAGATATGCTAAATTATGGAAATCTTTAAAAAAATATAGAAAGAGCTGTTTGACTACTGATTCAAATGAAAGTTAAGTGTAACCAAATATTCCTGGAGTCCTTAAGTGGACTTCTTAAGCAACCGGTAGGGGACAAAGCGTTGTAGACACAATTGACCACAACTAATCCCACCTAAATTCCTTTGGAATAAGCAGTTTAGATGTTGCAGAATAGAGTTGGAACCACGTTTTGATATTTGAGTGGTAGCCGGGCGCAGTGGCTCACGCCTATAATCCTAGCGCTCTGGGAGGCTGAGGCGGGCGGATTGCTCAAGGTCATAAGTTCGAAACCAGCCTGAGCAAGAGCGAGACCAAGTCTCTACTATAAATAGAAAGAAAGAAATTAATTGGCCAACTAAAGATATATATAGAAAAAATTAGCCGGGCATGGTGGCGCATGCCTGTAGTCCCAGCTACTCCGGAGGCTGAGGCAGGAGGATTGCTTGAGCCCAGGAGTTTGAGGTTGCTGTGAGCTAGGCTGACGCCACGGCGCTCACTCTAGCCCGGGCAACAGAGTGAGACTC
>CAUYRT010087652.1:0-26452 GCA_963574885.1 Lepilemur ruficaudatus | reverse complement strand
CAGTGGCCCTACTATGTGGGCCCCACGTGAAGGGGGCTCAGGGCATCAGCTGTGGAAGGCACCTAGCCAACCATGATGTCCAGGTCATCCTCTTCCTGCCCAACTTTGTCAAGATGCTGGAGTCCATCACCAATGAGCTGTGACTCTTCAGCAAGACCCAAGGCCAAAAAGTGTCTAGCCTCAAAGATCTGCCGACTAGCCCTGTGGACCTGGTCATCAACTGCCTGGATTGCCCTGAGAACGCCTTCCTGCGGGATCAGCCCTGGTACAAGGCAGCTGTGGCCTGGGCCAACTAGAACCAGGCTCCAGTCCTCAGCATAGACCCTCCTGTGCATGAAGTTGAACAGGGCATTGATGCCAAATGGTCACAGGCACTGGGCCTGCCTCTGCCACTGGGAGAGCACGCAGGCCGCGTCTATTTGTGTGACATTGGCATTCCCCAGCAGGTCTTCCAGGAGGTGGGCATCAACTACCACTCACACTTTGGCTGCAAGTTTGTCATCCCACTGCACTCTGCCTAGGGGGCCATGGGCAGGCTGGATCCTGCAGTCCCTGCTGCTCCTGACACTGAACCTGACGACAAACGCCTTAAGGATGTGAAGTTTCATGGACCTTGTTAAAGTTTTTCTCTTTTGGGTTTGTTTCTTCTGTGATAGAACAGAACTTACTTACCCAAAACTGACCTGTCACTTACCCTTAGCCAGGGAAGGCTTTCCCACAGGGTGTGCACGGCAGGGTGGCAGCCAAGTGTGCAGTGGCTCCAGGCGTCTCTACCCTCGGTCCCCTGTGCAGCCAGGTGGGCCTTTGTTTACAGACATTGGCAGCTCTCTGACGGTGTTTTAGGTTTACAGCCACTGGGCCTGAGCGAGCACCTTGGGGTTGGGCCAGGTCCCATCTGGGGCCTGTACCTGCTCTATGTCAGAGCTTGTGACTCCCCTGCTTACCCGCTGCTGCGCAGCCCTTCCACTAATCATGCAGACCGGCTGCACGGCCGCTGGCCACTAGAGGGCAGACCTGCGTGCTCCTTTCATTTTATGGGCTGTGACAGACTAGGCCTACCCCTAACCCTAGCCCAAGTTGATTTGGGGGCTTTTGACCCTTTCTCCTGAGCTGATCCATGTTTTGCTAGGATTTTTCCAAGGATTTCTCCCTTCTTTACTCTCTGTCATTCAGAGGTGGGGAAGGGGGTGGCATCAGGATGGTGTTACTGTATTGGGGTTTTATATTATTGTCTTCAGCACAGGTAGTATAAGGTTATGTTACTGTAGAACCACAGTGCCCATCTTGCCAGCAGTGCCCCCCACCCCCCTGGCTGAGGTTGAGCCTTTGCCTAGTCTGGGTCAGACCCCTCAGGGTGCAGCTTTAATGTTCAGTATTAGGGAGGCCCCTGGGGGAGCCTGGTGCTGAGCCAGAAGAGGCTCCCTGGTGCTTCTGTCCTAGGCCACTACTCTCCCATCTCCTTGCCTGTACAGACATAACCCACTTTTCTGCTCCTTCTGCCCTTACCCTGAAATGGTCCACTGCAGCTGTCATTCCAGAGCAGGGTGCATGTCCCTCCCCTGCCTGGGCTCCACCCCAGTTCTTACATCATCTGGGCTTTGAACCCTTTATGGGTGTCCACTCTAGATGAGTCAGCTTGGGGCCAATGCTCTGTCTCAAAGATGCCAAAATGTGGCTAGTTTTGGATGAGCTAGCTGGCGGGGCTCAGCCATAGGAACATACTGCTGCTCACGTCCTAAGGCGCCAAGACCAGGACTTTCCCAGGCCTAGGCCCCAGAGGTTGGTGGAGCAGGAGCCATGCCTGGAACCCTGGCAGGGACCCTTGCAAAGGATTTGTGCTTAAGCCTTTTCCAGGGCTTCAGGCTTCCTCCTGCTGTGCCCACCCACTGGTTGAGGGGGTGGGGAATGGGGCCTCACCAGGACTGTGGACACAGGGTAGGCCCTGGTGCCATAGGTTTCAGGCTGCTTATCACTTTTCTTGTAGGAGCATAGCCAGGAGTGGATGAGGCAGGGCAGAGAGGGCTGGCCCCTCCCTTCCTCTACTCCAATGTTAAACCGTCTCCAGCAGTGGGGAGGGGCTGGGACTGTGAGCTTTAAGCTGTGTCTCCTCCCTGAGCCTCTGCTCACTCTCAGGGCCAAGCAAGCTCCCAAGCTGGGATCCCCTCTTCAGGGATAGGGCCACAACCTGAGGAGCAGTCTAGGTTACAGGCATTTTAGTAGGCAACCATTAAACAGGTTCTGGCTGCCTGAGAATGCAATTTGGTCCCCTGATTAGGCACAATGGGAAATGAGATGGAAGAACTCTGACCAAGAGGACTGCGGTTCCATTGAGTTGCTGGGGCCCTGGGGGTGATGACCTTGTTGAGGGGCCACTGGGACTTTGTGCCCAAGTCTCTCCCCAACCTTTCTCTCCCCAGGTGGCATTGGGGCCTCTCCTTGCCCTCAGCCTGGGCCTTCCCCAGAGGTTATTAAAAATAAGCATGATTCCTCTATCTGCAGCTCTTTTCAGAGGCATCCTACCTAGAGTGCCCAGTCCCCAGGGGCCCCCAATCAGATAGCAAACCTATCTCATGCAGCTCTTAGGGAACCAAAAACCAGCACTGGAATAAAGCTGAATGACTGAGTCCTGTGCTCTGTGGTGAATTGCTCTGCAGGCTGATGAGGTCCTGCCTCCCCCAACTGTAGGAACTTGCCCCAGTCATCACATGCCCTCAGTTGGCTATAGCTGTTGGTTATGGACAGTTCCAGCCAGTGACAGGGCTGGCAGGGCAGGGAAAACCAGACCCTGCCTGGCTAGCTGCAGTGGGCTGTTTCCCTTAGGTTCTTTGGGGCTGGGAGGTGCAGGAGCACAGGATGAGGCCCAGGTGTCATCTAGAACTGCTCAACAGCCTGCCACCTCAGCCCTATCTTGGGGCTGGACTGCTTTTCTCCTGGGCCGGGAGATGTCCCCACTTCTGGTCTTTCCACTGGCTAGCTCTTCTGTGCCTGGCCCAGTTCACACTTAGCTCTTCACAAGCTGAACTGCTAAGAAAGACTTTATTAATGAGGTCGGGGAGGGAGAAGGCAGGGAGCCTGGAGACGGACACACTGGTACCAGGGGTTACAAACAGTAAGAAACACTTTATTATA
Source organism: Lepilemur ruficaudatus (assembly GCA_963574885.1). NCBI lineage: Eukaryota > Metazoa > Chordata > Mammalia > Primates > Lepilemuridae > Lepilemur > Lepilemur ruficaudatus. The sequence continues at coordinate 23,323 of CAUYRT010087652.1, read as the reverse complement.
ACTTTACAACATATAAATAGCTTGGGTCAAATCTGTGCTTTCTGGCAGCTGGGCACCAAGTCTCCTCCCCTGCAGGCTCCTGCCTTCCTTCACATTGCACTGTTCGTTGGGTGGCTCTGGCCCTGGGGCCGGTGGTAGAGGCTGGAGAAAAGGGGCTGGACAGCCCAGTCCCATTCTCCATCTCCTTGCAGGGTGGCCTGCACCTGTCATCTGCTTGGGTTGCGGCTGCTGTGGAAGGACCGCTCCTCAGGGGTCAAGCCAGCAAAGAAGGGGTGCAGCAGGGCCTCGGCCAGTGTGATGCGCTGGGCAGGGTCAAATTCTAACATCCTCCTCATCAGGTCAAACAGCTGCACGTGCTCCAGAGTGTCCTGGAGCATGTAACTCTGCTCAGGGACACAAGGTGCCTCAGTGTGATGGCAGGGTCGTGGGGAAGCCACAGCAGGTCCCTTTGCCTCTGGGACGCCTTGCTGGACTGGGTCGAGGCAGTGATTGCCTCCATGGAGGACTCTACTTCGCCCTCCTGGACAGACAACGAGTAGCTCCTTTCCTTTCAAGCCCGTGTTTAACGTTTTGCTCGGAACTTGTCAGGCTACTAGGTGTCTTGTTGGGTTGGTGCCTCTGCCCACATGCAAAGTCCTGACAGGTGGGTAGAGATCACCTCTGCGAAATTCACTTGTCTGAGCACCAAATGCAGTTGATAGAGGCTTCCTGGCCATGGCTAGGTCTTCCCTCCCCCTCACCTCAGTCCTGCCTAGTTCTTCCCAAAATTGAGAGAAGAGGGTGGGACAGGAAGCAGCAGGCTCTTCTGGTGTTCCCCAGTTACATTCATAGCCACCCCATGGGGAAGGGGTAGGGCTAAGAGCCCCTCTGGGGCAGTTTGCAAGAAGCCCAACTGCCAGCACCCAGTCTTGGGTGCTGCCTCCTACAGAGCTGGAACGAGGAGGCAGCCTTTAGCTGCCTGGCCTGTCTCTCTGCTGTGTGTCTGCCCAGTGCCTGGGGTCTCCTTGGCATGAGATGAGCTGGGGGAAGCCAGAAACTGACCTTCAGAGGTTTGCAGTTCTCCTTCACATACCGGCCGTCAGAGCTGTTCTCATCCCAAACCAGGCCCCCTTTGTAGAAATATTTCTGCTTCCTGAAAATGTGGGGTGGGAGGAGTGGGAGTCAGATTGTGGGAGTGGTAGGGGGAACAAGCCTCTGGTGGGACGTGATGAGGAAAAGCAGCTCCAGCCACACTCAAGACAGTGGCAGTCTAGGGACTGGCAGCGAAACCGGGGTGTACAGGGAAGGCTGTTAGGAGCCTAGGGGAGCCATAACTGTCTGGCAAAGACTTTCTATTCTATATCCAGTACCCTGTTAACACCCAGCCGAGAAGGGAAAGATTCCTATGTCAGCCCTGAAGGAGCTACCGGGGTCCTTACCTAGTGCGGTGGATCATGTGTGATGGGATGGGCCCTAGGATCTTCTCCATCATCACCAAGTGCTCTCGGTTTTCATGGGTCTGTGGAAGATCAGGGACAGAGCAAGTAAGGGACAGTCCCAGCCTCACCTCCCTCAGGGAGAATACGGGATGAAAGAGAGGGGCAAATGCCCTTGCTGCCCCAGGAGATGCAAACTACCAATGGAGCAGCAGTCCCAGCCTCTCCGACCTGGTGGCAGCTTGCCAGCCTGTTCTCTCAGGAAAAGGCTCACACTCCTCGGCCCTTCAGGTAGACTCGGCTGTGAGTGCACACCTTGCTCTGGTTAGCTCCACTCCCCCCAGAAAATGTTCCAGCTGTCCCCATGCCCTCACTCATGCTGTATTCCCTGCCTAAAACACTCCCTCCTGCCCTTCATCCTTGATGGCAGCTATGCGGACCTCTGCCTTCTTCCCCTGAGCATCTATAACCCTTGAGAGTCTGAATCTTACAACCTGACAAGTGACAAGGTGGAAGACACCTGTCTCTTCAGCCACATGAGGCCTCCTACCCCAGAGTGGCAATGCTCAGGGCAGGGAAGCAGTGTGGGGCACTGTACCTGGAAGAGTGTGAAGCCCCGGTAGTACTCGAAGAGAATGCAGCCGATACTCCAAACGTCGCAGGGCTGTGCCCAGCCCAGCTCTGAAAGCCAAGACAGGGAGAGGCTGTGAGATCCAGTTCTGTGCTCCTCACCTGGAGATCACAGGGCAGCAGCCACACTGGCTGGCAGGACTCTTGCCCCAGTACAAGGCCCTCTCTCAGCAAGGCTGCTGACACGGCCAAGTCGGCACCCTCAGTGTCTCATGACACTGGCCCCTTCGTCTGAGATGTTCTGACGCCCTGGGTGGCAGACCGACGGGCACGCCGCTTCTGTTCATATCCTCCCAACAGTTGTTGGTGTAACAAGGTCAGAGACTATCAGAAACTCACCAAGGATCACCTCAGGTGGGCGATAGTGACGAGTGGCCACAATGGTCGTGTGATGCTCATGGTCAAAGGTGGCACTACCGAAGTCAGCCACTCGGATGCTGGTGTTCTTCACTGACTTCTCCTCACAACTCTGAAGGGCAAGGCAGGTAAGCGAGGTCAGAAGTCTGTCCCAGCAGGTAACCCACCCCTGGAACAGGATCTCACCTTCACCCCGTCAGTACCTTGTGCTCATTGTAGAGGGTTTCAAACTCGGAATTCACAAATAGGATGTTCTCTGGCTTTAAGTCTGTGTGGGTCAGCTGGTTCTCATGCAGAACTAGGGGAACGGGGGAGGAAGGAAGGAGGCACTGAGAACCTGCGCTTACTCGCCAGCTGCCGCCAGCTCTATGCCAGACCCCGCCTCCAAAGCCAGCAACGCTCTCCAATCTAAGCAGGGAGCCGGGCTTCATCCTGCCTTTCTCCTGGCTTCCCTCTCAAGGGTTCCCATTCTTGAGGCTTTAGAGGTTTTCCAGTCAAAAAACCTCCTTCTGCCTCCTCTGCAGAGACCAGGCCTCCTCACCTGTCTCTCAGCAAAACTACAGCAACAGCCTTGGGGTGGCTTCCTCTCCCCAGCGCCAGATACGGAATACAAGGCCCATTGCAAAATGAAAATGCAGGTCCCCTTGTTTAAAGTTAAGGTGGTGGCAACAGCACAAAATCAAGCACAGGGTCCTATGTGACTGACTGTACAAGTCACACACCCAGGAAGCCAGACCTTCCTCTCCTCGTCACTAGCCCTGAGCAGCCCATCCTCCCGACAGTGGCTTCCTGCTACTTGTCACTTTCAGGGTCAAGGCTCCCATCTGACATTCAAGAGCCTCACAAAGGCATGGCCCACCACTTCCCAGTGTGAGCCCTCCCTCCACTAGAGTCAGTCTCAGCACATGCCAGGCTCTAGGCCTTCACTGAACCGTTCTTGCTTGGAATGCCTGTCCCTGCTCCATCTGTCCAGATCCTGCACATTCTGGCTCTAGGTCTACTGACCTCCTCTCCAAGGACCCTTTCTGTACCGCTCCAACCATCACAAACCCTATAGCGCTGAGCACTGGCACCACCAGGTATTCAAGGCTGGTAGGCAGATGAGGACAGATGGTTAGACAGAGGGTCTCCATGCAGTGGACCTGTCAGGTCAGGCTTCTACCTTTTTATACTATGCATGAAGTGGGGAGGAAGGGTTGGTAGCTGGGCCAATTCTACAGCAGCTCTTTCCTTTTTTCTTCCTGGTTACCTGGGGCAAAAGCTAGCCTAGGAAGTCCCTGGATGGGATTTTAGCCTTCCCATCCTCACACTGAGATTCCTACCTGAAGACAGAAGGCCTTTCAGCCAAAGGGGCTCGGGTATCTCTTAGGCCCAGCAGAATGGTTAGCAATGTGCTATGGTGAATGGAGAGCAAGATCACCAGATGACTGTGCTGCAGGGTGAGGCCACCCCATACTCCGTGTGAGAGCAGACACTTACATCTAAGGGCATGGCAGAGCTGGTAGGCCATGTGCCGCACATGTGGTAGGGGGTAAGGCTGGAAATTATTCTCCTTCAGGAACTCAAAGGTGTTCTTGCCCAGAAGCTCAAAGGCGATGCACATGTGACCGTGGAAGTTGAACCAGTCAGACATCAAGACGCACAGGCTGAGGGAGAAGGATGGGTGGGGCTCAGGCTCTGTGCTGGGGGCCTCTCTCACCCCCCTTTCAGGTGAAGCCAGTCCCCATTCTCTCCTAGGCCACTGGGTCATAACACCAGGACACAGATACACATGAAGAAAAAGAATCAGAGCAAGAACAGATCTCCCCACCAGCCAGCACCCAGATGAGCTCTTGGCAAGGAATGAACTTCCTGCATGGAGGTGGGGTGGGATGGGGGACAGGGTTCTGGTCCAAGTTCTCCAAGCCCCCCTCCCTTATTTAGGACGTGGGGAGAAGCCCTGCCTCAGAGCTGCTGAGGAAGAGATTAAATGGTGTTGCTTTTTTCAACTCACACACTCTACTGAGCTTCATGAGGGTGTTGGATTCACCCATCTGCCCATGCTCAGCACAGTGCTTGGGGGAAAGTGCTCAGTATGTTTGCCAAAGGCCCTCCTTTGGATGTCTCCTACTGTGTGAGAGCTCTAAAAAGCCTCATGCGCCCACCACAACCCAGTGAGGTCCCCAATTCACAAATGCAGGGCTGGGAGGCCTGGTTCAGAACACAGTGCCAATTGGCATAGAGCCTAGACTCAAGTCCAAAGGCTCCTTCCAGCAAGACTTGCTTGCCAGACTCCTCTGCCTCTGAGTATGGAGAGAAGGCACAGTGCCAAGCAGGTGATGGGACACTGCTAAGCCACTGGGGGGTGGGAGGCAAGCAGTTAGGGCTGAAGTAGACTCTCTCCACTAAAGGCTTCCCTCCCACTCCCTGCAGACACTCACAACTTGTTCTCTTTGTCTTTCTCCTTGATTTTTTTGAGAACATTGATTTCTAGTCGGGCAGCCTCCCGGTACTTGCCCACGTTGCGGATGATCTTCAGGGCAACCTGAGACTTCCCTCTGGTACCCGGGAAGGAAGCAGAGGTTCTCATCAGCAGCTTGCCCAGCCCTTCTCCCACCCTCCTCCTCAACCCAGCAACTCCCAACAAACACTGCTCCAGGAACGGCCTGCACTGGAGAGAGCAGATATTTTATGCCCAGCCTGCCCCATGCAACGCCAGACCCTTTTCCACCCAACAGCAAGCTCCCGGGAAAATGTGACTTAATGCTGTCAGCCTCCATGCCAGCCTTAGGCTTCTGTGTTCTCAGCCACTGCCAGCTCCCAGGGGAGAGTGTGGGCAGAACAGAGGCTAATCCTGCTGGCCGGCGCTAGCCCAGGAGGTTACATAGTAACCTAACCTTTAGGCCAGTCAGCCCTGACCCCAGCCATGCCGCTCCACCCAGAATCCTCCCGCAGCACCTCTTGACCTTCCTGAGCATGTCATCTTCAAGTCTGAGCAAGCAGTTCCCCTTGGGGTGGGGGTTCCAGAATGGGAGGGATGGTCTGGCAAGAGGTAAGGGTGCCAGCAATGAGGTCCTCTCACTGTGAGGCCCAGGGCCAATTTCTTTACCACGTCCCTCTCTGGGCCCACCTACCTGCCACAGCATTTATCAGTGACCACAGAGTGCCAGGAACCCTTTAGTGTCCAATGAGGATTTTAACAGTCCCTGCTCTGTACTTCACACCCTGAACCCCTTCCCAGGAGGCCATCTGCAGGGTGTGAGCAGAGAAAGGAAACCTGCTGCTGAGGCTCAGCTGCCAGGCTGTCAGGAAGGGGCAGCTAGAATTCAGATGCTCAGTGGGGAATTCCCTGGCCCACAAAGATATGTCCTCTGAGACCTCAGGGAGGCTGGCCTTGGTGCCCAAGGAAAGGCTCACAGGCCGCAGAGTAAAGGCATCTTCTAGAGGATATTTTCTCTGTAACCCATTTCCCCAGATTCTCAAGAGCAGGAAAGGAGCCCAGAGGAAATGCTACATACTCCAGCCTCCTAGAACAGGATCTCTCCGTGGCACTCCAATCCTCAACACAGGGAGCTCGCCACTTCCAAAGGCCATCCCCCTGCCAGGACTGTATGGCTCTGAGAGTAAGGACCTTCCATTTAGTGAGCTGAATTCTGCCTCCGAATAACCACCCCCACTGGCCCTGACTCCATCTGAGTCCCCTGAAAGTTCCCTGGACCTTGTGCCTGCCCCTTAGTGACTTCAGAGGCTCATTTTCCCTCTAGCTACTCAGAGTGGCACACCCCAGACAGTTCAGTTCTGGCCTCATGCATTACAGCTGTCAGATCAGCCATATCTCCATCTGCTCACAGTACAGTCTGTACGTGTCCCTCTACCCATTGGTCCCAGCCCTAACCTCTTGTGCCACACTGGGTCCGATGGTGTTTAAATGGGAACTGGGAGCAAAGGGAAGCTTCCTCTCAGTCACTGCTGCCGCCTTATCTTGTGGCCACAGGGATGGCTGGACTCCTGGGTGTGACTGACCTTTCTGATCACTCTTTTCAATGTGGGAGCATTACAGTACAGTGGTACCCAGCTCTGTCATCAACAATGGATTTAGGCAAACCCTAGGCAGATTTATTCATCTCTAAAATCGAGAGGGCCACATATGGGTGGCACCTGACTCAAAATGAGGACACTAGCACTTTGTAGCTAAAGTGCCAAACCAGTTAGAGGGCCATAAAGGCAGGGAGGCAGTTGGCTCCTAGAATGTAGTCTCCCCAACCCAGAGCTACAGGAGGAAGCAAGGGTTGTCGTCTTGAGGAATGGTAAGGGGACAAAGTGTTACACTGTTATGCCTGGGAGGGAGCAAGGTCCCCCCAGCAGCACATCACACAGGCACATACCCACTCTTCCTAAGCACACTCAGCAGGGACCACATGCTACCCTAGCCACATTGAAGAAACAGTGGCCTGCTTGATGAGAAAGCCCAGGGTCTTGTTTCTCTCAACTGGGACCTGCACAGCCTCTCATGAGGACCCTCAGGGGGTGAGGACTTATGCTTGGGCTGGGCTTAGTGGCACTCCCAACCCCTTGCCAAGCCAAGAACCTAAAAGAGATCACAGGAAGCAACTCCAAGCACAGAAGAGCCAAGGCCTCAGCCCTGTTCTGATATCCACCATCACTACCTTAGAGAAGTAGAGAAACTGCGGCAGAACCATTCACTGACCAGCAGCTCTTGGGTAGGGATGCCACATGCCTACAGAACCCCAAGACTTTCTCCCTTATCTTGGGGGATCAGCAAAACGCCAACGTGTACAGGTCAGACCCCTACTTTGGTGCTACCTTTCAAAAAGAAAAAAGTTAACCTCTGATAGCCACCGCCCTCGAGAACCGCAGGCTACCCATCCCAGGAAGATCACATCCAGAGCCAGCTGTACTGCCCAGCCCCTCACCTGGCATGGTCCAAGCACTCTACCACCTTGCCAAAGGTGCCTTCACCCAGGTTCCCCACGATCTCATCTAGGAGAGAAAAGAAGTTGAGCGTAAGAGTCTGAGGGGCAAGGGGGCGGCAGCTCCTGCAAGTTCACAGCATTCAAATTCTCAGAAACAAAAAAGGTTTCTCTCTCACTGCTACACTCTTAAAAACAGAAGTTGCTAGCGTCTGCGTCATTCAGGCAATTACTGGTGGCCCCGCTAAGGCGCCACGCGCACTAGAGGCCCCTCCAGGCAGGAGAGGTCTTGTCTAACAAGGGGGGTAGAAAGTAGAGAGGTAAAGTTTTACGAAAGGTGGCTGTACATCGCTCTTGGAGCCAATCGCCGATCCGGCACACCAGGTGGCCCTCCTTGTCATCTTCCACACTTCGGCTGCTGCGCTTACTGCTCTGTTGGCTTCTCTGCATGCACCGCCCCCCGAAACGCCATCCGACCAATCGCATGGTAGGCGGTTCCGATTGACAGATTGAGGTGTCAGTCAAAGGCAGAGGTGGAGACGGTGAGGAGCCGGTAGGTTGGTTGGTTGGTTGGATTTTCCAGATCCCAGCATTTCATAAGGCACACAGCATATATAACGATAGGGATATTGCAAGGGACACGTCAAGACACAAACTGACTTCAAAAACAGAAAGTAAAAACAGCTACAGGTACGTAAAGAAAACTCGGACATTATCTATAAGAGGAGCGCCACAAACGCTCAGAAAGATGACCAGCCTCTTCTGCTGAGAGGCCCGGTGGTGAGAGAGCCACAGCCCTGACTCTCTCGTCCTCCAAGTCTCCCCCTCCCGACCCCTCCCATGGTGTCTTCGGCCAGAACTGAAGATGCAGTGAGAACGGCGCAAGAAGGCAGCTGGCCCAGCCCGGGGCCAACCATCCAGACTGGTCAGAGAGCTATGCTGGCTTCAGCTGCAGAACACCCAGCCTGTGCTTGCCTGCCTCTGTTCACCACACAGCCTTGCACATGCCCGACAGCTGCCACTCACAGCCAAGCTGCTACCTGCCCCCAGAAGGCAATCTTGGCCAGACTTAACCATCACTACCAGAAATGGCATTCCATCAGCAGCCTTCCTGCCACCAGCCTCCAGCAAGAAAGGAGCCTGGGATCCTCTGGGCTGGTTGACCTCCAGCCCTTCTACCACAATGGCCCACACAGGCCTCATGCCAGCTCCTGCCCTGGCCTTGGCGCCTGTGCTATTCACATTCCAGGCCCATCCCGAGCCTCACAATAGAGGGCACCAAAAAGAGAAGAAGCAGAGCCAGATTTGCAGTGCCATCCTGTAGCAGTGTGTGGCAGTATGCAGAGAGGCCACCAGGCCATGCTGGACAGGCTCGTACAGAGTCAACCCTCAACCCATGGCCACTCAAAGACATCGCAGAAGACAGCTGGGCAGAGAAGATGCCTGGGCCCTCCATGGCTCCACAGGGGCCTCATGGCTGGCAGGAGGGAAGCAGGAAGGAGGGATGAGGGGAGAAGAGAAGACGGCACATAACCTCAGAAATACATAACTGGTTTGCCTTCCCCAGGGGACTGAGCGCAGCAGGGGCCCTGGTCTCAAGAGAGACCTGCGCAACCCTCCATGCTAAAAACACTGACCAGGCCCCGCCCTTGGCATGTGTCCTGCAAGTGAACAAGGCAGGGGAAGCCTGGGACTGTGGGCCTTTCTGTCACTGCTGTCATTTCTTCACACGCCCTCTTCTCCATGACTGTCCCTCACATAAAGAGGCTGAGCCAGAGAGGGCCTGGCTGGGAGTTACAAGGGAACCTCCCCAGTCTGAGCTGACTGACAGGTAAATCCTCCCCTCCCTCGGGGCACGCCAGTGGGGCTTGATAGCCTCCGGGCCTTTGGGGAGGGGTGTAGAGATGAGCCTGCAGAGGTGGGTGCCGTCCACACCAGTCAGAGCATTCAGCCAAGGACCAGGCCATTTAGCTGCAGACCGCATACTGGCAATACAATTAGGATCCCTAAGAAGTGACCCCAGCCACTTGCACCACGTGGCCTTTGTTTGATGCAGTGTGTAGACAGACAGGCTGGGGGGCAGCCAGCGACGGAGCCAAAGCCCCTACAGCTGCCACTGGCAAGGGGCCGGAAGACAGAGGGGCCGGAACCCCCTGCTGAGCCCTATAACTAGACCAGACGACACATACACACACACATGCACACACACCAGCGCGTGTGCGCAAGGCTGGCAGTACTCACCCAGACCAGCCAGCCTGAGAGAAGGCTAGAAAGAGATGAGGCCTTTAAGCCCCAGCCAGCACACTCTGGCCACCACTCACCGAGGAGGCGCTGCTACAAGACCTGGTGCGGCGTTTGTGGCAGTGGTGGGCGTGCTTGCGGGTCCGGTATGGCCCCCTCTCTCGTGACCGCCGACGATGACGAGAACGTGAAGATCCATAGCAGTCCTCTCCAAAGGAAAGGCTCCGTTCTTCACACCGGTATGCATCACTGTCACGGCGCTCCCGGTATCTCCTCTGGTAGGGCAGGCGGTCATGGCTGCCAAAAGGGGGATGGGGACACTAGTCAGCTGGGTCCCTGCTAGAGGGCTGAGAGAGTGCCTGATGTGCCCAAACATTCGGACCGGTGGCAAGTGGGCTGGAGAGGGGAAGGTGCAAAGGTACAAGGCCTGCTCTTCGGAGACGTGGCTCATGATGGCATCCCTCCAGTGCCACAAGAGGAAGGGCACAGGGGGACATAAGCATGGGGCCTGCTGCCACTGTAACTTTGGCTTGGGGGCTGAGATAAGACCCAAGAAGCAACCTTTCCAGGGCTGAGGTTATGTTCCTAATCCTCACTGAAGAAGGCTCAGAAGGCCAGCAGGGGAGATGCTGACCTAGAAAATGGGGGCACATGTAGGGAGAAGAAAGAACACTCCAGGACAGAGAAAGAAGTGGCAGCAAGGACGGTAGCTACTGCTGAGGCCAGGGCATGCAGGTGAGATTAGGGGAGGAGCCCAAGAGAACAATGCAGGGATCCAAAGGCAGCCGGGCAGGGGTGGAATCATCTCAAGGAATCTGGGGTTGACACAGCTTCCAGGCAGTCTCGCTAGCCCAGCTGACGGAAGGAGCCCTTCCTTCCTACCTAGTTCCCTCTCACCTTCTAGACCGAGATCTCCGGGGGGGAGGCTCCCTTCGCGACGGGTATCGTAGTCTCCCTTCATGTTCCCGACTGTAAGATCTCCTCCTTTTCCATCGGTAGCTCAGGTACGGGTCTGGCTCAGGGGAGCGGTATCGCTTACAGTGATGCATCTAGGCCATGAGAAATGGAAAGCCCTGCTAAATACACAGCCAGCCACAGGGCTGCATGAGACAGCCCAGTTGCTCCTGAAGAAGAGGCCCATTGTTCTGTTTGGGGGCAGCCCCTCCCAGGGGTTTATGAAGTGAAGAACTCTGAGGTCACACTGGTCAAACAGCAGACAATGGGTAACACCCTTCTCTGCCAGTGAACAAACAAACAGCTGCCTCCCAGGAACGCACCACTGGCCTAGTGGCCTGAGCACTCAGGGAAGTAGGTGATCCAGGGTCCAGGTGCTGAGGCAGGGACACAGGTTGGAGATGGTGGGCACTGTCACAGGGAGACTAAAGATAGAGAAAGGGGAGCCTCCTGTGCTTGATTCCCTCCTGCCTGGGGGTGGGTGGGGGTTCCATGAAGCATGTTCTGTAAAGCCAGGGGCCAGTCAAAGGGCTGCTGGCATGGAGTCAACACATGGGAGCGAGGAGTCAAAGCCCTCAAGTTTGAGAAGCTGAAAGCTGCCCAGCTGAGGCCCTGAAGTGGACCCCACTCAAGGGAGTAAGGACCATAGTTAGTATGAGGAGCCACAGCAGAAATGAGAAGACCAGCCTTTGGAGAAAGAAGCACGCAGGGTCTCATAAACATTTCCTAGCCCACCCAAGGGTCTACCCAAATAGACATGGGCCCAGGGGCCCTGCTGATTCACACTTGGTCTCTGCACCAGTGAGGACTCCAGGGTCCTCGGAGTACCCAAGTTTCTTGCCCAAGGCCCACTGAACACCCTGCAGTGCCATGCCAGGTGCCTCACCTTTATGCAACAGTACCATGCTGTCCCCTCTTCTAGCTCCCCTGCTTCAGTACGCTCTCCTACACCTCTCTCAGAACTAGCCTGGCAGGCCAAAAGAGCCCCACTTCACTGTCCTTGTTCAGTAGGGACTTAGAGCCACCACAGGAAATTGCTGGGCTGGATCTGCCACTAGCTGAGAAAGCTAGCTATGTGAAAAACAGCTCCCTGGCTCCACCCATACCCAAACTTTTGACACTGACTGCCTCCACAGGAAGGCTGGGCCAGAGACCACACCAACCTTCTTCCCAACCCTTCCCTTGGCCATAGCCAGCCTCCAGTCATGGTCAGTCCTGGGCTTGCTTGACCAAACACATTTTGGACAAACCCCATCAAGGCTCCCTCATCTCATCAGCAGGGTCTGTCAGAAGAAGTCCAGCATGGAATGGCTCCCCATGCATGAGCTGGACAGAGGGGCATATCTGACCAAACCCCTGGGCACTTCTCCGTGATCCTAAGAAAGTCACTGCCCTCAATCTCCTCACTACCAGATGTCTTCCCGTCTATCTGTGAAGTCCTTGGAGACAAACACTATGTAAAAGCACCAACACCTCCCCAAGAGCTTAGATTTGTTGTTTTGAAGATCAGCTGACTAATGTTTCACTGTTTTCCTATAATTACCTTGGGTCAGGTGCCCAAGCTATGGGCTAAAAGCCGTATCTCCCATCTCACTAATTGACCCAGAAGACGCTCCATTGGCCAGGGCACACACCCTCCCACAAGGCAAGTATGGTCCTGCCCATCCTTACCAGACAGACAAAACACTAGAGCTGGAGGACATGGTCTATCCCACACCAGGCCAAAGACTCCTTCCTGGGACCCAGAAGATTCTTATGTCCATACATGTTCACATGAGTGGAAAGAACATAGCTTCAGAATCAGACAGCTGTCAATCCAAATTGTGGCAATGCCACTTCTAGCTGTGTGCCTTTGGGAAAGTTATTAAACTCTGATTTTCGGTTTCCTCTTGCAACAAGGGAATAGTAATGTCTTACGAGGTTCTGTAAGAATTAAATATGTCTCTCCTCTAAGTCAAATGCCCAGCACGGATTTGTGCCCAGAGGTACTAAAGGCAGCTTTCCATTACCATTAAAAAGTTCCAAGGCCAGACGCAATGGCTCACACCTGTAATCCTAGTTCTCTGGGAGACCGAGGCGGGAGGATAGCTCAAGGTCAGGAGTTCAAAACCAGCCTGAGCAAGAGCGAGACCCCATCTCTATTAAAAATAGAAGGAAAGTAATTGGCCAACTAAAAATATATATAGAAAAAATTAGCCAGGCATGGTGGCGCATGCCTGTAGTCCCAGCTACTTGGGAGGCTGAGGATCACTTGGGCTGAGACTCTGTCTCAAAAAAAAAAAAAAAAAAAAGGTCCAGGTAACACCTCAGGGCTGTATTAAATGCCTTAAGGACATTTTATAAGTCCCTTCCAAGAGACCTGGGAGGAGAGGGCTCTGACAGAAAACCCTAAACTAAATCCCAGTGCTGCCACTTACTGACCTCATAACCTTAGACAAGTCACACTAGGCCCTGGTTACCAAGTCTGGAAAATGGAGATAACGTCTCCCAGCCTGGCAAAGGAGATGACAAGTATGACAGCTATAAAGTACCACACACAAGGCAATATTAGAGAAGATCATCCCTCCTTTTTAACACATTCTAGGCAGGTAAAATATTGGAAACACTACCAGATGTCATCCTCCCAGCCAGGGCTCTAGAGCCCATTTTTCATCAACAGTCTCTGATTCTCTGAAACCTCAACAAACAGCTTGTTTAAAGAAGCTAAGGGCCACAATTATGTTTTGGGAGGCTGTGCTCTGCAAAATAAAGAAAAAGGCAATTTGAAAGAAACCAAGGCAAGGGTGCCAACTTTTCTTTGAGCACAGGCCTTGTCGGCTTCTCATTTGCTGTTCCTGGCCAGAGAACTGGGCTGACAAGAAGAGCAGCCAGCCAGGGCAGCGGCTGCCCTCCTGGATTCCAGCCACCCCAGTGCCCCATGGTTATTTTTGGCTGGCAGTGCCCCACCACTGCAACCTCAAGCCTGCCACCTCGCAAAACGCCAACACCAACGGTGAAACGCGCCTCCTCTTCAAGGGCATGGAGGAGGGAAGCTGAAAGGCTGCCAACTCCGCCTAGATGGGGGCCTGGCTCAGGCAATTCCCACCCAAACTCCACACCCGGAACTAAAGCACAGAGACTCCAGGGCCGAACCAAGGAGCAGCCTGGGTCTCTATACTGTCAGTTCGGCCTGGCCCGTACTCCCGGGCTGGAGCGGCCCCATCATCAAAAGGAAACACGCCGGGGGCCTGCGGCCCTCACTCGCGTCCTTTCCTGCCGCCCCGGGTCCCAGCGATCTCAGAGTCCAATCCCCCGTAACCGCCACCAGTGGCACCGAGGGGAGACACAGGGGCAGACCCCGGCGCAGCGGGAAGCCAGCCTGGTTCAGAATCAAACTCCAGGTCGCGCGGCGAAGAGGAGTCTGCAGACCAAGTCTCGAGCCGAGGACAGGGAGGAGTCTGAAGGCCCTCTCTGGCTTTCCCACTTCGGACCCCGGCCCCATTCCGCGAGTAGACGCAGGGCCGAAACTGGACCCTTGAAGGGGCCTCAGAGGCCCTCAGGCTTCGCCTTCAACACCGCGGAGCCAAGAGGTCGGGGTCTGTAGTGACCGCCCTCAGAGGGAGAAGCGGCGGGTCAGGGGTGAGAGGTCGGGGCCGCGGCCTGAGGTATGCCGGAGAAAGAAAGGGAATAGGCTAAGACCGAACCGGAAACCTGGGGACGGCACCAGCGCGCAAACCCCGCCAACTCACCCCCTAGCCGCCGTCACCGCCGCCGCGGGCCCCGGCCCACACTCACCGTCTCCCAGGCTCCGGCGGCTGCTAGGCCCCACTCCCCGCTCCGAGAGCCTCTTCCGCTTCCGGCTCCGGCCTCCGCCCGTGGCGGCCCCGCCCCCTCGCGTGACGCAGCCGAAGCCAGCCTCGGCTTGACCCGGCTCGGAGGCCTGACCGCTCTAGCCCGCGACTCGAAGGCTCTAGGGCAACGGCCTTCTCCTCTCCGGTCGGTGCCGTAGCTGTGTAGACTAGTTCCGGGAGGGCCGAAGGGACGTCCCCGGCCCGGCCAGCCGCCTGCCGTGTCGCCACGCACGTAGGCTCCCGGACGGTGCAGGTGCCTGTCCCTGCCCAGTGGGGCGCTCGGAGCCGAAAAATGGAGACCCCACCCGGCCGCGGGGCTCAGCCCGCTCTGCCGCCCCGACCCCGCCATGTCCGCCAACTCCTTCCTGCGCGCGGAAAGGATGAGCATTGTTCCCGAGGGCGCTAGAGACCTTGGAGGTCCGTGCGCCGGGGCTCGGGAAGGCGGGCGTGACTCTGCTTGCGTGAAAGCAAACGGCACGTTATTCGCTCGGTGTGTGCGGGTTTTTTGAAAGCCGTGGCGACACGCCCCAGCTCGCCTGTGCATGCAGGGCAGTTTTTGGAAAGACCCGAGAGCTACGTCAGTGGGTCCTCTTGGAGGGGCCAAGGTTTGGGGGAAGAGGAGATCCCCCTTTCCTTGAGCACCCTTGGTGCGACTTAGTGCCGGCCAGCATAGTTTCTCAGTTAAGAAACCCCCGCCGAACAAAAGCCCCACGCCCTGCTGCGGTCAGGCCCCGCTGGCCTCTTCGAGTCACTTGACGACCCCCTTTTGCAGAGGCCCCGAACGTGGGGCCACCAAAACTCCTTCCACCTTTTGTCCCGCGCTTGGGGCGGATTGTGAGGCCCCACTTTCCAAAGGAGAAAACCGAGGTTCGGGCTCTTAGTGAGACCTCACTTTGTGAGCGTCCCCGCCCCCGGCTACTGGGCACGCCACAGCGAAGCGGGCGGGCGCGGCCCCTAATTGCCCCTACGCCACGCGAGGGTTCGAAACTCGCAGCCTGGGCGGAGCTTCCTCCCAAGCGCCGCCCGCTCCTCGGCGGGGTTTCCCCAGACCTCGGCGCGGCCTCGCCGCCCGGGACACGCCCCTGACGCAGGACGCCGTCCGCACGCCCAGGCAGGAGCTGCCCCCTCTAGAGATGTGGCTGTTCCTTTAGTTTTTTGCCTCTGGCTCTCCCGAAAGTAGGATCTGACGGCGTGGCTTGAGGGGGTGCTTAATACCCCCCAAAACTCCGTTAGCTCCACAACCCTCACCCGAAGTAAACAACAGAAGCTAATTAAAAACTAGGTCCTTGCTAGCTATGCAGCTTTAAGACCGACCGCCCCCTGGTCCCCTTATCCCAAATGCTCCTGGCCCCCAATATAGAAATTTAGGAGCCATTTCAGTGTGCGATGGGTGACCCAGAGGTCCGCTGTCGCTGCGCCTCAATCCCGCCCCCTAAAGTCCTGCTTCAGGAGTTCAAAATTCTGAAAAATCCCAGGCATCCTGAGATGCCATTCCCGCCAGGTCCCCACGGCCGTGGTCATACCAGCCAGGCTCCATCTTGGAGGCTTCATCCGCCTAGATGAGGTGGGGGGATTCAGTGGTGTCTCCTCCTCACGCCACTTAGTGTTGCCGGCGGTTTCCATGGCTCTAGGGGCGGAAGTCCTCAGAGAAGTTCCCATACCCAGCCCTGCCCTGGGCCCCAGACTCTGTTGAGGTAAGTTAAGCCGGCTTCCCACCAGGAGAAACCAGGAATCCCTGCCTCCCAGTAATGCAGCAACTCTCTGTTTTTTTTGAAATGGAGTAGGAGCCATCTCCCAGCACTCTCCCTCTCCATAATTTGCAGCCTGGAGGCCATCCTGCTTGAGATTCTACCATTAGAGAGTCACTCTTTTGTCTCTTTCTTCCTAAAGGAACTCACACCTATCAGATAGGCACTTGGAAAAAGATCTACCTTGAGGTGAGGGTTGGGTAAGGCCCTCACTCCACCCCAGAGGAGGCTTGGTCCATCCCCACCGCCCCTCAGGCCCAAGCTCTTTTTGCAGTCCTCAATCTCTGTGCCCACCAAGCCTTTTCTGTGTGACTGAGGTCTGCAACATGATTCCAGGGCGCCAGGGAGATGCCCCTGCCCTGCATCCTACCTGAATCTCACAGCTCCTCTTCCCTCTTGTTCTCCCTTTTGTCCCCCACCCCCACCCGGCTTCTGCTCAGCTCACTGCCCCCTCCAGGCTCCAGCTGCTCTGATGGCCTCCTTGTCCTGCTGCCTTCATTCTCCTCTGCCTGCCACATCCAGCTTTGCCTTCTCTGGGGGCAGTTAATTCACCTTTGAGCCTTGGCTCCAGGGTCACTTCCCTGGAAAGCCTTCCTGGGAGCCCCAAAAGAGAGTCAGGCCCCCTTCCCTATGCACCCACAGCTTGGTGCTGCTCCTCTGTCCAGCGTGCGGCAGCTGTGCTTTCCTCTGCACCTGCTCCCCACGCTCAACAATCTGGCCTGTGCACACTCTGCACCCCGCAGGCCATGAGCCTCTGCACAACCAAACCAGGCCTAGCTCAGGTTCTCCGTAAGGGCAGGGGTCTGCCTGTGGAAAGCCCATCACTTCTTTTTTTTTTTTTCAGACAGAGTCTTGCTCTGTTGCCTGGGCCAGAGTGTTGTGGCATGCGCCACAATGCCTGGCTAATTTTTTCTATTTTTAGTATAGACGGGGTCTTGCTCTTGCTCAGGCTGGTGTCGAACTCTTGAGCTCAAGTGATCCTCCCACCTCGGCCTCCCAGAGGGCTAGGATTACAGGCGTGGGCCACCGCGCCCAGCCTAGCCCCTCACTTCTAACTGGGAAAACAGAGCATCCAGTTAGAGTGGCATTGTGGGTGCTGTGCCCAGGTGTGGGAGGTGGGAGCAGGGGCCAGTCATGGTCCGTTTTAGAGAGGCCTTGCCTGGTGGTGATGAGGGGAGACGACTCGGGAGGGGCTTCACGAATCCAGGCCTGGAATTGGGAGAGGAGAGAGAGTCAAGCCGTCTGGAGGGAGGAAGGCCTGGAGGACGGTGCTGCCCTGCTGAGCGGGGAAGGTCTGGGAATGTGAGGAGTGGGCAAGTCAGGGTGGGAGGTGGTAGTGCACCCTCTGCCTAGTGCACCCTCTGTTCAGGTGGAGACACACCTCCTGTGCCCCTACTGAGCTGGGGCGGGGCGCCCGGCGCCCAGGAGTGGGAGTGGGGGTGGGGGTGGGCAGGCAGTGGTAGACTCAGGCTTGGACCTTGGAGGTGAGGAGGGTGACGATGGGGAGGAGTGGGGAGTGGCAACACCCCATGAGCCCCTTGCCCAGCTTCTTGCAGCTGAAGATATGGAAGCCAGAGAGGGGCCGTAGCAGTGACGTGATTTAAGGGCTTCTGACCCCCAGGGTCATAGTTAAACTATGATGGCCCCCACATGTTCCCCTGACCCCTCCCATTTCCAGGCTCTCACACTGGGAGGGGTGCATCGTGGGGCAGCAGGGGTAGGGGAATATGGGCTCTGGTGCCAGACTCCAGCTCTTCACTGGACTCACTGTATGACCTGGGGCACTGGCTTCCCTCAGGGGCTGCTGCTGAGGATCCATGGAGATCGTGTTTATGCATCAGTGCCTGCTCAGCCCAGGGCCTCACTTCCAAGTCCATGGAGGGGCCTTAGAGGCTGGTGCCAGGACTGCCCCAGCTCCAGGATCTGTCCTGCTCTCAGGGCCCACTGAGGCACAGCCCATAGACCTGATGCCCACCCCTGCCCGCTGTCCCTGGCACTCCTGTCACCTCTGGCCACTGGACCGTGTCTGCCTACCGAGCCCCACTGAAGGGCGTAGGTGAGCATGGGGAAGGTGGGCAGAGCAACCCCAAGTCTGGCTGCCCTCTCCCTGGCAGGTGCAGACAGAGTCCTCCCCTGAGCAGGACTGGAGGCTGTCAGAGAAGAACTTTTGGGAGCAGCTGGCAGAGAGCGGGCAAAAGTGGCCCGAGCTGGCCGGCAGTCTGTGGGTGGTGCTGGAGGCCCTGTCGGAGTAAGCCCAGAGGCTGCAGAGGCAGGAGCACAGGCTGGGACTCAGCCTGGCCCTGAAGCAAAAAGTGAGCCTCCTGTCCTTCCCCCCAGATCTTCCTTGCCCTTCTGCAGCCCCAAGGAGGTCCCCTGAGCTAGCAAGGTCCCCTTACCAGGCTAAACGATCCTGAATGCCCAGGGCCAGTGCTCACATCTGGTGCCGTGTTCTCAGGAAGGTTTGCCAGTGTCCGGGGAAGGAGAAAGGGGAATGGAGGTCCCCACAGGGCTGCTGTGTTGAGCAGAGATGGCTCTGAATGGCGCCCCTGGAGGTGTGCAGTGTGTTGCCTGAGAAACATGTGCCAGGCATGGCTAGGGACACTGCTGGAGGCAAAGGAAGGGCCAGGGTCTGAAGGAGGGAGGGGCTAGTTTTAGCTCCTTAGACAAAAGAGCTTCCTTGGAAGCACAGCAGCCCTGGGAGAGGAGGCTGTGCAAGCTGGGGCTTCCTGGGGAGGTTGCTGGCATCTTTGCTATGGGAGGGGAGGACAGACCACCCTGTGACAGCCTAGATACCCAAAACCTTAGTGACCCTGGTATCTCAGCCCCTAGCTGACCCTCCCAGAGCCACTGCTCCCTACCAGGCTTGGGTGACCCTTGGGACCCAGTTGACAGCCTCATGCCTGCCTGATCTCTAGCATTCCACTACAGCATCCCAGCCCCCTTGTTAGCCTAAGCTCTGAAGCCACCAGCAGCTGGGGTGGAGAGGTGGTGCCTCTCAGGTCCAGCTGGAGGAAGAGGCATGTCCGCTGGAGCCCATAGTGATAGGGCAGTGGAGTGTAGGTCCATGCGGGGTGTCATCTGGCCCCTGGCTGGGAGTCTGTCTGCTTTATCTGAGGCTGCAGGCACTACCCTGCTTGGTGGGGGGCAGGGAGGTTAGGTCAGCCCTCTCTTGAGGGCTCCCCAGCAGGGGAATGCTCCCTGGCCAGCCTGGAGCAGGAGAGGCACCGACTGCAGCGATCCCAGGGACAGGAGGAGTGGAGGAGGCCATACGAGGACATAGAAGACAATGAGGGGTGCTGGCAGGTGGGAGAAGGACAGAGTGCTCTCTGTCAGACGGAAGTGGAAAAGGCCCAGTGGTGTTTGGATCAGATAAGCCGGCAGCCCCTTGGCCCTGAGCCCAGCCTGGAGATTGCCCAAGTGGGTGTGTGGCCCTGAGCACAGTCCTGCCCTACCTTTGACCCTGCCCTGCACTTAATTCTCTGATCCTCATTCTTGGTGCAGTAGCTGGGGAAGGAGGGCAGTGCAGGGGCTTCTGTCCAGCCCAGAAAGGACCCCCTCCCAACATTTGGAAAGACCCTGGGATCATCCAGCCACTCCCTTCCTGGTTCAGATGGGAAAACAGACCACAGGGGAGGGGAGAGCTTTTTCAGTTGGGGCCAGGCCTCTGCCACAGCATGCCCCTCAGGCACCAAGGGTCTGCCAAGACTACCCCAGTGTGGCCTAGAGGCTGGGAGGAGACCCCAGGATCCTGGACTGACTGTATCTGCAGGAGATGCTGGTGCCAGGCCTTCGGATCCGGGAGCAGAGCAGGGATGCGGATAGGGCCTGGGTCCTACAGGGCCCAGACAGAGACACTGCCCAGGCTCAGGACACAGCCTGACTGCAGGAGCAGCTGCCAAAGCTCAGCCAGGTGGGTGACGACGGCTGGCAGGGGCAGGAATCCTGGCACCAACTGAGACAGCCGTGCCCACTGGTACCCAGGACAGAGAGGCGAGGGAGCCTGGGCCCCATTACTGAGCAGTTCCAAGGTTAGGCAAGGGGCTCTAGGGGCACAGTGGAAAAGAGAATGACGAGGAGGGACAGAGTCTAGCAGGGCCCTCACAGCGTACCTCCAGAGCGCTGTGCACACTGTGGTCCACACAACCAGCCTCTCTGCCTGCGTGTGGCCAGGCGCTGGTCCCAAGTCAAAGCCTGGAGTGTGGAGAAGCCACTGTGGGCTGGGGTGGTCAGAGAGGCCTCCTAGAATGGCTGAGACCCAGAGGAAAAGGAGCTCAGGGGCTGCGGGAGGAGGGGCCTGCATAGGTAAGGCCTGTGGGCTGCGATGGGGTGGGGTGGGAGTCTTCCCAGGTGAACAAGAGACTTGCAGAAGAGCTGGGCTGGAGCCACCAGCATCTGCAGGGTAGGACACAGTGTTGGAAGCCATGTGCAGGCCCTGGAGGCAGGGCGTGCCTGGCTGTGGGGAGAAGTTAGTGCTGCTAGCAGCCCTGGGATGGCCCTGGGCCAACAGGCCTGGTAGGTGGCTGCCTGGGTCTACCCTTAGAGTGTCCAAGTTAGACTGGGTGGGGGGTGCCCTACTCTCACACTGGGTGAGATGGCCCTGTTGGCAGAAGGTGGGCCAGCCTCTGTCACCTGCTGCATGAAGGGGAACAGCCCTAATTCCCAGTCCCTGAACCACATGGCCAGGGCCAGACTCTCTTCTCCATGTATCAGCAGTCCTGGCTGTCACGTTCGGGATCTTTTATGGGGACATGTGGGCAATCTTTCAGCATAAAGAAGTCCTGTCTCCCCTGTACATAGCCAGCTCCTCCTGTTGGCTCAGGGGCAGGTGGGGGTGCGGTGGGGTGAGATGACCTTGGCTGCTGGGCCCAATTCAGGGCTTGCAAGTGGAAGTGCCAGTCCAGAGGGGCTCAGAGCGTGCAGGGAGCTGCACCTGCCTTCCCAGCCAGTGCGACATGGTGAGGATATCTAACCTGGAAAGAAAGAATTGAACAGGGAGGGGTGGGATGGGGCGGGGGTGAGCTGGGGTCTATGCCGGGCCTAGAGTCCCCATTTCTACCAGTATCCTGCAGGTCTAGAGGCACCAGTGCCCCTCAGCAAAGAGCTGGAGGAGCAAGGATCATATCCCAGGCTTCACGAGGTGAAGTGCTGAGTACTGGTGGCAGCTGCCCTGGAATTTAAGGAGCAGGAACTGCAGAGACTCCAGAGACAGAGTGGGACCTTGCCTCCCCAGGTGGGTGCTCTGCCTTCCCCCTCCTTCTGCCTCCCCACCAGCCTCTTCCCCCAATGTGTTCCCACCACCCCGTCATTCCTGGTGCCAGCCCTCTACTCTCCTACGCCCTAGCTTGAGCCCATACTTCCTTCCCATTTCCTGCGCCTTCCTCCTCATGTGCCAGCATTCTCCAGCCAGCCATTCAGCGTGCATTTATTGAGCATCTACTACGTCTGGTCTTCTTTTTTGTGCAGGAGAACCAATGTCAAATCAGACCACTCCTTGTCCCCTAAAGCTTACGGTTTGGGGACACAGTCATTGAGCCCAAAGTTACAATTTAATGTGCCAGATGAGGGGAGAGGCACAACGTGAGCTGGATGAGGGGTGGCAGATAGGAGAGTCCTCCCCAAAGAGGGGGTTCCTGAGCCTCTGAACCCTCACTGAAGGATGGACAGGCATTTTGCAGGAGGAGAGAGGACACAGCGCATGCCAAGACGCAGAGAGGAATGGGAGTGGGGGTGCTGTAAATAGTCCCCAACACAGTGAGAAGCAGAGTGGGAGAAGGGGTTACTGTGACATGTGAGACAGGGGCCAGATCAAGAGCCTGGATGTCCCAGGCCCTGTTCACCCAACTCAACTCCTAGCTTGGTGACTGCCTCCTCCCGGCCAGCCTCCCTGCACCTCCTGAGCAAATGTATGTGTGCAGAGGCAGCCAGAGACACACATATGTGCATGCGCACACACCCACACCAAGGTACACATAAGACAGATGCACACATTCCTGGAGCTGCACACACAGAGACAGATACAGACACCAACCAGGTGTCTGGGAGCCATGGAGAGGTAGTGTTGTAAGGACCCAGGGTCGGATCTGTGCTCTGCCACGGGACCCCCAACTGAAGCTGATCTGTTGATCTGGCTGGAAGGACAGGGAGAGAATGTCTCGGGTGGGCTTGGGCCCCATAAAAGGCCGACTTCAGTGTATCTATCTCAGACTGGGGTACAGAGTTGTGCTCTGAGGGGCTGTCAGTTCCTTAAATTTGTAGCAATGTGCCACTGCAGGTTTGTACAGAATAGCATCTCAGCTTGTTTTTGTCATTTCTCAAACCAGACCCTTGGGGGGTCAGAGAATGTATCCTCAGGGCTTATAGGTCTCTATTCTCTAGTCGAGTTAGAGAACCTGCAGTGGACAATGTCAGTGAGAAGGCAGGGCACAGAGTGGCTGAGGCCTGGGCCCCCTGGGCAGATTCGGCTCCTGGCAGGAAGTGGCACTGGGTGAGCTGTATGCGTCGCATACAACTGACATAAAGCCAGTGCCAACTGGGCCCCAAGTGTAGGGCCTTCTTCCAGCCCCTCAGGGACTGCCCAGGCCATTTCTGCGCTCTGCCCAGACCCCTGGAAGGCTGGCCCAGGACTCCGTCTCTGCGAGCAGGCAAGTTCCCTGGGCCTTGGGCCTGCCCAGGGAGGGTGTCCTAAAATGTAGGCCCTGGACCGTGGGTAGGGGTCCTTGTGCAGAGTGGCCAATGGACCACACTCACAGCAGTGCTCTTCCAGCAGTACAAGGCCCTCAGAGATAGGGCAACAGCTGGATAGAGTTGGGACAAAGCTCATATTGCCTCAACATCTGGCTGGCCAGGAGGTGCGAGAGCTTGGCCCTCGGGGCTCCCAGGGCCTGTGGCACACTCCACCTCCTGTCCCAGCCCCAACCTCAAGCTCCTTCCACCCTGCCCTCTCTGGGCCTTACCTCAATCTGTCTTCCTCTTCAATTCCAGGATCTAGTGCCTTTACTGTCCCCAGATTAGTACTTGAGATTGTGGGCTTAGGAGCCTGAATGCTGGGTTTAAATCTTTTGGTTTTTTTTGAGACAGAGTCTCACTATTTCCTGGGCTAGAGTGCCGTGGCATCAGCCTAGCTCACAGCAACCTCAAACTCCTGGGCTCAAGCGATCCTCCTGCCTCAGCTTCCCGAGTAGCTGGGACTACAGGCATGTGCCACCATGCCCGGCTAATTTTTTCTATATATTTTTAGT
>CAUYRT010087651.1:0-14175 GCA_963574885.1 Lepilemur ruficaudatus | reverse complement strand
AAGAGTGAGACCCTGTCTCTACCACAAATAGAAAAAATTAGCATGGTGGCGCATGCCTGTAGTCCCAGCTACTTGGGAGGCTGAGGCAGAAGGATCACTTGAGCCCAGGAATTTGAGGTTGCTGTGAGCTAGGCTGACGCCCAGCCCGGGCAACAGAGTGAGACTCTGTCTCAAAAAAAAAAAAAAAGAATTTCATTGAATAACTCCTGATATAGGGAAAATTTGATTTGAATGAAAATGTGTATTAAAATATTTCACTTATGTTTGGTTATACATTGGATTTCTGTGTGCATTTTTTTAAAAGTGCATTTTGACCCACCTCAGTTCATTCTCAGGACTAGACATGCCATGATGTGAAGGGTACTAGAAATATCTCACATCCCAGAATAATTATTTTTATACTTGGGACAAAAACATATCAGAGCAATACCTAGCGAGTCTTCCTGGAATTCTATCACTGGTAAGTTTCCCCATCACCCACCATGTGGACTGTGGCTTTTTCCTTTTATCATCCCCTGCTTTCTGGTTCTTGTTCTCTCAGCCCAGTCAGTGAGTCAGTTAGGTTTCAATGTGACATTGGTCTGCAGTGAGAAAATTTGAGAATCTCCAAAGTGGCAGGAATACAGTTAAACAAGCTGGCTACTTAAATCAGCTTGATGCTTCTTAACTCACTAAATCCAACTTTACCAGATTTTTACTCAAAATTCACTGCCAGGTCAGCTGGTAATTCAGGTTGGTCCTAGCCACCAGGTAGTGTCCTTGGACCCAATTAAAGATAGCTTCTTTTCTGCAACCTCCAGATACTGCTTGTGCTTGGGCAGTCTAAGTCTCTTTATCAAATGTCTCATCCCAAGATCGCTTCAGTCTACTTAGATGAAGTCATCTAAGCTGCTGCTTCTTCTTTTCAAGGCTTTTCTAAATAACTTATCTGTGTAAAGCTAATGCGCTTCTCTTTCTGGACTCTCTGAGCACACTTACAACCTACTATCCCTGTTCTAGTTTCCCATGCATCCTGAACTTTCCCCAAGTGTTTCTCTAAGAAACATCTATATTTAATTTTATCCATCTTTTTCTCTTACAGTTACACCTCTGGTCATCTTCCTCTAGTACTTCCAGAACTTTCTCCCTATCCCTCTTGATACAAAACAAAGCCCATTTATATTTCAATTATTCTTGACTACACATAGACAGGACTACTATAACCTTAAATCCACACATTCATTGGAGAAGAGTTGTCTTTTTTATTTTTATTTTTAATTTATTTTTGAGAGACAGGGTCTCACTCTGGCACCCAGGCTGGAGTGCAACGGCACAATCACAGGTCACTGTTAACCTTGAGCTTCAGGGCTCAAGTGATCCTCCTGCCTTGGCTTTCCGAGTAGCTGGGACTACATGAGCCACCATGCCCAGCTAATTTTTTTTTATTTTTGTAGAAACAAGGTCTTGCTATGTTGCCCAGGCTGGTCTCGAACTTCTGAGCTCAAGCCATCCTCCTGCCTCAGTCTCAAAAAATGCTGGGATTATAGGGATAAGCCACTGCACCTGGCCCTGAGTTATCTTTTTTTAATCAACCAAAACCTGGTTAGCAACAACCAGCAACAACAATTGCTTTACAATTGGGCACCTGATTCGGGTAGAGCGGTCTTACTGTAGGGCATAGACTAGGGCCTGGAAATAGACATGCTGAGGAATTGCATGGAAGAATGCAGTAATTCATTAAGACTCCGAATAGAATATAGCTCCAACATCTGAGGATGAGGTCAAGGAAAAGTTAGCTTCTGACATTAAAACTAATAAAACTTAGAGAAGACTGCATCTGCAAAAATAACTCACATTAAGTGGTTTATTAACAAGTCCAAGTGAAGCAACTATTTCTTAGGCCAATTAAGAAAGTCACTGGGTTTCTTAAGAAACTGTAGCCTACTCAGTGGTATTGTCAGATGCTTCCGATTATTGTTTTGCTGTTACATAGAAGGATTGGAAGTTGGCCTTGGTCCTAAGAAAAGCAAAGCAAGAGAGGAAGCTGATACCAGTTTTTATTCAGCCTCCCCAAATGGAAGGACACTTTCACTTTGGAAGACCAATGTCAATTATTTCGTTAGGATATACCTAGAATAGAGCAGGGACAAGCTACACTTAATTTTGTAAAAATAGCCAGTAATTACATCTGACTCTTTGTGTTGTAATTATTTTCATCAAGTGTTGCAGTAGGCAGAAAGTACTAGGAAGAGGAGTGGATAGGAATGTCATGGATGAGGAAAATAATGCACATTTAGTGCCAGATAGAAACATAAATTACCAAATGGAAGTTTCAGGAGAGATGCAGCTCAGGAGTGGGTGAACAGAAAGAAAGGCTAGGAAGAAGGCAAGGCTGACCGTGCTGATAAGAGAAAGTTAGGATGAGGCATAATCACAAGTGCATTTATAGGTAAATGCTGAATCTGAATGCTTGAATTAAGAGGAAAATTGGGAGAAGACTCCCATGTGGAGGTTGCCATAGTAAGCATTTTACCAAATGAAGCTGATACTTTTTAATGTCAAGGGATAGTAGGGTAAACATTTATAACCAGTCAAATAAATTAGAAGATAGGGAATAGAATGTGATTAGTTGGATGTCTCAAATCAGGTATTAAGACATATTGTATAAATGCTTCTAAAACTTTGTTACTTAAGATGAGAAATAAATCTAGTAGTTCCCAAATTGTAGTTTTGGAATATCACTTTCATCATCTTTGCCATATTCTTATACCACCTATACTTTTATCTGCTCACTGTAATTCTTTTAAAACAATTTTTAAAAATCTTTACACTTTAGCTTCATCTTAAGCAATAGTATCTTATGACATCATGAGTTTGATAAGCTAGTTAGATCTTTTTTCTAAAAGATATATATGCATAACCTTAAAAATAAAATCTCTTTATATGGGTAATAGCTGAAATCAACCTATGTACTACCAGTGACACACAGATACCATTCTGAGAAACCCTGAGATAGATAATGTTTGCCCACAGTAATGTTGTTTGGAGAGCATGAGGGAAATGCTAAATGCACTTAGGACCCACTGTTTCTTCAGGCACCTTGCTTTTTAAGAGAAAAAAAGCAGGAGAAAATAAAGTGTCATTAACTTCCTACTACTTGGGTGGCTCAGGGGCTTATTGTAAATTACTGAAACTACTGGATTACTGGAAGTGTAAACCAGAGGAGTAGCCATTTGGTAAGAGGACTTCAGACTAAGAGAAGAGCAAGATCTTCTCTGGTATGGAACTATAGGCCCCCTGATAGATTTGGAGACTCTGAATGTATTTTTATCCAGGCTATAAAACAGAGAGGCTGTATATGAGAACAAATAATGTACCTGTTGAAAGATAGAACCTCTTTGGGGAAGATCAACTAATATTTGTGCAGGTACCTCATACCTGTGTGAAGAAGGGCAGATGAAGATGCATGCTACCTGGACCCATCACACACACCTTTATTGAGTTTCTACCATATTGTAGCACCAACAATTTGTTCTCCCAAGTGGATTCACCACTAAGAGAAGTTGAAGCAAATAGCCAATGTTGGCATCTGGGCAGATATAATTTCTGCCCACTATAAATTCTGAAATTGGCCTCCTAACTTATAGAGCAGCCTCTTGTGAGTTAAGTTATTATAGAATGAATGGTGAATGAGTTCCCTCTAAACTTGAATACTTTGTAAGAAATAAAAAAAGAAATAGTTTTCAACCTGAAAAGCTAAAAATCAATGATTACTCTGCCAAGAAAGTCACTTATATTTGGTGCCCAGCTTAGTCAAAAGGTTGTCCTTTTTTTTTTTTTTTTTGAAAGCTTTGTAGGTATAACAGGTACTACAGACAAACTTAATCTCTAATTTTCCAAAGGCTGGCCTTGTTTGTTGGATAGCATTATGAGGGTGTCCTGCTATTCATTTCGAAGTGTGTTTAACATGTTACTGGTGGAGGCACTGCCTTGATATTCAGTGAAAGATATTCACTAATGAAACTGTTTACAAAATAAAATGAGTTTATGTGGTAGGTAGAGTATTTCCAATTGTAGCAAAGATAGATTTGTGCTACAAGTCTTCATTTGGTAAGAAGCTTGGCATCTTGTCACTGAACCATCTGTCTGTCTTCCAAGAGTTATGCTGACCTTCTTGTTAAATTGTCTTTTTCTCTCTTAGTTCAACAATCTCTATTAAGTAGATGCTAAGAGGACAATGTGACATCTAGGTAGCACAATGCAGGACCAACATCTAATTATATAATACTAAAACCGAAAAACACTAGGTAAGCTCTCTTTGGAGCAAGTTAGTGCATAAACTATATTCCTTCTTTTCAGTCATGTTGTGCTATAACTTTACAAAAGTATTGATGTCATAAAACTCTTAGAAGAAAACATAATGATAAATCTTTGTGACCTTGGATTTGGTGTCTTAGATATGACACCAAAATCATGAGCAATGAAGAGAAAAAAATTAATGGGACTTAATCAAAATCTAAACTTTTGTGCCTCAAGGGACATTATCATGAAATTGAAAAGACAGCCCACATAATAGAAGGGAATATTTGCAAGCCATGTATCTGATAAGAGATTTATATCCAGAATGTATACGGAACTCAACAACAGAAAGATAAACAACTCAATTAAAAATAGGCAAAGAACTTGTATAGACATTTCTATAAAGGAGATATGCAAATGGCCAAGAAACATATGAAAAGATGCTCAACATAATTAGTCATTAGGGAAATGCAAGTCAAAACCATAGTAAAATGCAACTTTATACTTACTAGGATGGCTATAATTTTTTTAAAAAAGGAAAATAAGTGTTGGTAAGGATGTGAACAAATTGGACACTTATACATTGCTGGTGGGAATGTAAAATGGTGCAGCTGCTGTGGAAAGCAGTGTAGTGGTTCCTCAAAAGGCTAAACATAAAATTACATATGACCCAACAATTCCGTTCCTGGGTATATAGCCAAAAGAATTTAAAACAAATAGTACTCAAACAAATACATGTACATGAACGTCTACAATACTATACACGATAGCCCAAAATGAAAACCACCAAATGTCCATGAATGGATAAACGAACTTTAGTATATAAATACAATGGAATATTATTCAGCCATAAAAAGAAATGAAGTACTGATGCATGCTATGACATAGATGAACCTCAAAAACATTATGCTATGGAAAAGAAGCCAAAAACAAAAGGTTACATATTGTATGATTCCATTTATATGAGATATCCAGAATAGGTAAATCCATAGAGACAGAATGCAGATTAGTGGTTGCTTTAGGCTGGAGGGAGAGGAGGATAATAAGTGACTGCTTAATAGGTATGGGGTTTTCTTTTGGGGTGATGAAAATGTTTTGAAACTTGGTAAGGTGGTGATAGAACATTGTGAATGTATGAAATGCCATTGAATTGTACACTTTAAACTGGACAATTTTATGTTAATGTGAATTTAACCTCAGTTTAAAACAAATAGCAGTTGATGATTGTTATTGAATGATCTGATGTACAAATTTGAAGCCAGAATCAGTGAAGCATCTGATGGAGAACTGGTTTAGAACAGATGACATTAACTTAAATGTGACTGTGGCTATTTAAATGTGGCTATCTGAAGTGACTGCAAGATCATGGGGAACTTGATAGTGTCAGATGATGAAGCAGATAGATACACGGCATTGCAGCTGACAGTTTAGAAACTATAGAAGTACATCTACTGTTCTGCGGAGTGCTAATTAGGACCAGGCGGAGTCCACAGGAGAAGTGCTTTGAGTTGTATGTCGTTCTACTAAAAACAGATAAGTCTGTCAGGAGAGTAAGTTCTATTTCTGGAGACACAAAATTTAGGTAGAAGAATTAAGAATCCTTTTGGGGGGGATGTGCTTTCCACTTTATGGAAGTTAGTTTCATTAACTTACACAGAAAATGCCTTGAAATGATAAGCCACCTGAACCCTGATTAAAAGGGATTGAACTTTAAATTTGTCCCTTCATAGTCTGTAATTGGCCTCATTTCCAAACTGATTAGAAGTTATTATCACCCTAAGGATGATTCTTGAACTTCATTACATGCATATCTTTGATGATGTGCTAATGTTTGCATAACACCAAACTCATTTCTCTTCCACCCTTTGGAAAGGTCCAGCTTACTTACTGAATCAAAAAAATGTTTATAATGATTACTACAAATGGAACAATCTCACCTAAAATAGATACAAAATAAAATAGAAAATATTAACCTATTTTTTGGAGTGGGGAGTGGTTTTTAGACAGAAACTTAAACCAAGTCTTGTATTCATTAGGATGTTTTCTTGGCTGCAAATACTCAGAAAATAAAATTAACAGTGGCTTAAGCTAAAAGGAATTTATTCGTCTCAATTGGAAGACAGGAGGTTGGAGCTTCTGTTGAACGATACCATCAAAGACCTTGACCTTCTCTATCTTTTCATTCCACCATCCTTAGGCTTACGTGTTTGGACTCATGGTCACAATACGGCTGCCACAGTACCCAGCAGTATCATGTTCATATTTAAAGGCATAAAGAAGGAGTGGGAGGGGGGAAGAGGTGGCACCAAGCACAACTGTCCCTTTATTAGGAAATAAAAGCTTTCCCAGAAACCTCATAGAAGACTTCTGCTTATGCCACATTGGCTAGAACAAGTTCACATGGCCACCCCTAGCTGCAAGGGAGGTAGAAATAAAATATTCAGCATTTCCAGCCTCTACATTGGAAGGCCGGAAATGGAGAAAAGGTTGGGAATGGGCTTCAGGCTAGCCAGCTTTCACTGTTAGTCACACTTTTCCTTGTACAAACATAAAAGAGATTCTTAGATGAAGAAATAAAATAACTGACTTTATGCCTAATAAGCAAGAACATGAAAAGTATAAGACTTTTCTTTCAGGTCTCTTAACCTAGGAAGTGTGTAGTGGCTTAAGTTTCACTACATTGAAGGCAAAAAGAAAACTGACATTCTACCCTTAATGATTTGTGGCCTTTCTTTTCAGGTCCTAAAAGATCTTGATGCATATTGACTCATTCACTTTTACTACATTTAGAGAAAGACATTGGAGTTTGAGGATATGGGGAAGATGGGAAACAAGCTACAGGATCATTTACTCACCCAAATTTAAAATTTTAAGGGGTCATGGTTTAGAGTTCAGGACACCTGGCAAAGTACTTTTTCTCTACTGTTCTCCCTCCCTTTAAATGCCCAATTAAACATGTATACTCACACACACACAATCTGGCGTGTACACAAAATGATACAAATATAAATAGCCACCACCAGCATAGGGGAAGGAAGCAATTATCTCAACCTTGGCCTGGGCAAAGGAAGGTCGTGACTAAATCCCCAATGCCAGGAAAAGAGGGAATTATTATTTCCCTGCGGAATACAAATCTCTTTTAAGTTATCGCGCCTAAAAAATAGATTTATGCAGCAATATGTCAGGGAATAGTGGTCAGATTTACAATGACATAAAATTCATTCAATTTACAAAAAAATCCAGCTTCCTCTTTGTTATCCACAGAATCTATCTTACCCAACCAGACAAAATAAGCTTAACCTTGACAAATTTTCTCCCTGCAGCAAATGCTTGCATCAACTGGCAGATTTTCCCAGCTGTGTATTTGCAATTACTTTCTGAATTTTGAAGAACAGATTAAATGACTACATAAGGATCTGAATATTACCATCCATGAATCTTTCTGCTAACTGATTATTATGAGTTATTATTAAATGGGTTTTCCATGTTTCATAAGCGGTTCCTGTGCTGGTGCATCTTTTGAGATACTACATATTGCCTCTGACAAATGATTCAAAAAATAAAATACGAGCTTTAAAGAAAATGAAGCCAACTACACAGTAGAATAGATTTCAAGGAAGATTTTTATAATATCCTAGGGGGAAGAACTTTAAAAACACATTTTCTAAGGCAAAAAGATAGCCCATAAATGTTAAAGCAAGTTTTACCAAAAGCACAAAAGTTTTCATAAAGTTCAATGTTTATAGGTTTAACATTTGAGCTTTAATAACTGGGGTTACAACTGTGACAGAAATAATCTGTAAATATCACTTGCAGGCAAAATGCATTCTCTTATAATAGGTTGAAATGGACTTCTAATCTGCTAGCCAAAGGGCATAGTTTATCTCTATGGCAACCATCTTTTTCATTTATCACAGCATCTGAAGAAAGAGCATAATGTGTACAGCTGAGTAATGTCCTAGACCTAGACTTTAATAAATTTGCTTTTACATGCTATTTACAGATCTCTATCATATCTATAATCTTAGTCATTAAAGTTGAGATACACACAGGGTCTTCATAAAATTCTTCTACAGATACGTGGTAATATTAATCCCCTTTGTCAAACTCCTATAGTACAATGTTTTATGTTTGGAAAATACATTCTAATCATTTCCCAATTATCTGCTCAATATCCGTAAGGATGGAATAACCTCTGGACAGGGAAAGTGTTGGTTAATATAGAAGGCAGAAGAGCCTACTGCCTTTCATAGAGATGTTATAACAATGATCAGAGATTGAGAAGACAGAGTATCTTGTTGCAAATGCCATAATAAAGGGGACAACCAAGGTGGCAGAAATGAGAAACTAATATTGGAACCTGGGGAAATAGTCCTACTAACTTCCAAATTCAGAGACTAACAATAACCCACAATTGGTGAGCTTAATGTGCTGGGCACTGGCATAAGTAGTTTACATACTTTATTGTCGCTGAAATCTCACAACAGTCCTGTAAGGAAGACATTATTACCTCCATTTTTCAGGAGAGGAGGTTCACAGACATTTCTTTTTTTTCTTCTTCTTCTTTTTTTTTTTTTGAGACAGAGTCTCACTTTGTTGCCTGGTCTAGAGTGCTGTGGCATCAATCTAGCTCACAGCAACCTCAAACTCCTGGGCTCAAGCAATCCTCCTGCCTCAGCCTCCCGAGTAGCTGGGACTACAGGCACGCGCCACCATGCCCGGCTAATTTTTTCTGTGTATTTTTAGTTGGCCAATTAATTTCTTTTTTTTTTAGTAGAGATGGGGTCTCGCTCTTGCTCATGCTGGTTTCGAACTCCTGACCTTGAGTGATCCGCCCACCTCGGCCTCCCAAAGTGCTAACATTACAGGCGTGAGCCACTGTGCCCGACCCCACGGACATTTCTTAATAAGGGTTAGTCACCTTTTCTGCTATTGTCCACTAGGATATGATGTTTAATGAATGATGACCATTCATTTAGCCATCCTTGTGTTCATGCTACAAATATTTAATGTACGACTACTTAGTGCTAGGCACTGTGCTAGTCATTGAGCAAACCAAAATAAACAACACGAACATAAGCCCCATCCTCACAGAATTAACTTTTCTAGTCTATGTGGCACAGAGTCCTTGTTCAAGAAATAATAGCAAATACTTGCATAGCATGCATTATATACAGGCACTGTTTAGTTTGTCATATAGTAATTCATTTAATTCTCCCAACAACTCTATAAGGCAAGTATTAATACTATTTTTCAAATGAGGAAAGTCTGTTGGCACTAGAGGTTGAGCGATTTACCCAAAGTAACACTCCTTGCCATTGGCAAAGCCAGGATTTGAACCTAAGGTCTACCTTGAGGGACCGTGATCTTAACCACTACACTGATCTGCCTCTCTGAAATGGCTTGTTGAAATAGGTTGATTAGAGACTTCTCTTATTGACTCCCAGGTGTGTAGGATGTTAAATGTGGGCTACATTTCTCTAAGAGAGAATTTGAAATGAGAAAAGAATGACATAACATCTACTCCTCAGGGTACAGGGGAAGGGGGAGTTGGGTGGATGTGACAAAGCAGAGAGGTCGGGATGAAGAGTACAAATGGGGATAAGACAGGGATGGTTCGCATCCTCTTAGAGCTTGCAGTTAGCAGAAAAGTGCTGTGGGATTATGTAACAAGGGACTTGACTGCCCTGTGGGGTCAGGAGAGTTTTCTCTGAGGAAATGATGTTTGAGCAAACCTGAAGAATGTGGGACAAGCCATGAGGGCAAAGAAGACAATTTGTGGGAGGTCTCTGGGCAGGAGAACGTACAATGTAATCGGAGAACTGAGAGAAGCCCACCCTTGGCTGAGCCTAGACATGGAGGAGGAGCATGGCCTGAGATGGAGCCACATGATGTTGATGTCTGGAGAGGAGAGGGTAGAGCCTTGTAAGACATGTTAAGAACTTCAGACTTTATTCTAATAACAATAGCAAGACAATGAAAGGTTTTTTGGCACAGAAGAGTTGTGGTGAAATTTGTTTTTTAAAAAGGTTACTTTGGCTAAAGAATGGAGAACAAATTAAAGGGGGAAAAATTTACATAAAAAGGCCCACTAGGAGGCCATTGCTGTCATCTGAGTGAGAGATGATAGTGAGCTAGACAGGGGTGTTGGCAATGGTGGTGAAGAGAAGAGGGAAGATTCGAAGATAATTAGGAAACACTTAGGACTTTATGACTGATGGAAGGATGGCCAAGAACATCCAAATGTAGAAGTCTAGTGTATGGATAGTGACCAAAAGGATTAGTGGAGCAATGCTGTGTGGTTGCAGGGCAGGTAGGAGAAGCCAAGCAGTGGGATGTAGAATGTGGTGGCTAGATGAGAAGACAGGGATTGAGGGCCTGGGATGACAGCAGGGAGGAGAGTTGGTGGTTGTGGGCAGAGTCTACAAACTGAGGGGGCCCCAGAAGCTTCATTGGCACTTTCAAAAATATTCCTTAAATGTTTTACTAAAATTCATTTCAGCTATCTGGTGTAGATTTACTGTTCAAGACAGAATATAAGCAAATATTTTTAAATGGAGAACAGTTATCAGTAAATTGATATCAACTCAAGTGAGCTTTGAGCTAAAGTCTTCTTATTAAGTCATCACTGCCAACATAAGCTCTCTCCACTTGACTTCCTCTGGAAGGGCAGTCCCCAGCCTACCTGAAACTGCCTTACACACGTTTATTTGTAAGACTGCTGTTTGACTCCTGGAATATATTTTCTAATAGAGAAGTTATAAACTGTGGATAAATTCCCAAATTAGCTCGTAAGAACTTGTTTTAAACCTTAATGTAGCTAAAATAGGAATTTATATAAATCATGTTGAAGAGATCCATCACAATCATTCAATAAACTCAGTTGAGCACCGTCATGTGGTAGATACTGTTTGTGTGCTGAGAAATTAACAATAAGCAAGTCCAGTGGGAAATAGGAGACTGAGGGTAGAATGTTGTGAAAAGCTGGTTTTCTTTCCTCTTCAGCTTTCTTCCCTTTCTCATTCCTCTGTCCCAAGAGTGGAGAGCAGAAACCGGGCAGGGACTATAGGAGAGTGAAGTTTACTAAAATAAAAATGTAATAGGCTTTTGTTCCTGTCCCTTCTCCCCTTCCCAGATGCCAACTGAAGTTCTCCTTTCCTTTGCAATCCATCTCGCTGCAGTATCCTCCTTCCTTAACCAACTGAGGCTAACCAGTGCATCAGTGGTTGCAATGTGGGGAGGGAGAGGGGTTGGGAGATGAGACAAAACAGTCTTGAGAAGAGCAAGACAGGGTTACAAAAGAAAAGAGAGAAGGAAAAATACAGCCCTAATAGGAGAAAATGATTCCTATCCAAACCAGAAGAGGAGGCAGGTCATATGCAAAATACCCAGATGGAGCAACAAATTGTATAGGGCCTAAACCATTCTCTGTGGGGTTCCTCATCAATTATTATGCTTTTTTTTTTTTTTTTTTTTTAGACAGTGTCTCAAACTGTTGACTTGGCTGGAGTGCTGTGGCATCAGCCTAGCTCACAGCAACCTCAAACTCCTGGGCTCAAGCAATCCTCCTGCCTCAGCCTCCCTAGTAGCTGGGACTGCAGGCATGTGCCACCATGCCTGGCTAATTTTTTCTATATATTTTTACTTGTCCAATTAATTTCTTTCTATTTTTAGTAGAGACAGGGTCTCACTCTTGCTCAGGCTGGTTTCGAATTCCTGACCTTGAGCGATCCTCCCACCTCGGCCTCCCAGAGTGCTAGGATTACAGGCGTGAGCAATTATTATGTTTTTAAAGGAAAAAAATTCTCAGGAAGGCAAGATTTACTTAAGAAAAGCTAATAAATTAGACTCCTTTCTAATGTAACTACGAAAAGGTAGGTTTCTAATTAATTAATTGGCCAAGGGCTATATGCTTGTTCTTGTTTACAGCAACAGAAACTGTCTTTTGTTCACTTCAGCAGAAATGAATTTGTTGAAAAGGTATAGGATGGCTCACAGATTGGACAGCAAGGCTGGATTCCAAGGCTGGAAATTAGAAAGGAGCCAAGAGGGGTTAGGCAGCAGGAACCAGGCCAAAGTTCCACTACAGGAATGGTCTGTTTGGAATGTCTCAGTGGACATGATTGCCACTGCTGTACCCAGCTGCTGCTAGATGCACCTCCATATGTCACTTCAAAACGGTCCCTGCACAATAGCTTCACTAACCCCAGTTTCAAAGTCCTGGGCGAGAACACCCAAGTAGCTTTGCCCATAAGGGAGTGGGGAAAGGGAGTCTCTGGTTCCACCACTTCCAAGAATCATACAGTGTGGATTCCATCAAAATAGATGCTGGGCAGCCATGAAAAGGACAAATGTCCACTGCACACTGCTTAGGATAATTTATTAAAGTGTTATTGTAATAAAGGGCTAGAATTTCAGCCAGAGATTTCAGAAATATATGTAAGGGCAGCAAAAGAACTCTGTCCAAGACATCTCCACTGCCAACTCAAAAAACAAACACCACTCAGGCCTACCTTTGACTTTGATTCTCAGATCTTGAAGCAGACATCTTTGTCAAGATTGCTACTTGCCTATGGTATAGCATTGTCTCAGAGATCCTCAGTTCTGTGAAGGTGTAGGTATATCTACCCCAATATACTCATTTTATGTTTGACAAGACAGTCTTAGAGGAGATAAGTGTTTTGGCCTACAATCACATACAATAGGCATAATTGGCT
This sequence comes from Lepilemur ruficaudatus, assembly GCA_963574885.1. Classification (NCBI taxonomy): domain Eukaryota; kingdom Metazoa; phylum Chordata; class Mammalia; order Primates; family Lepilemuridae; genus Lepilemur; species Lepilemur ruficaudatus. The sequence goes on along the minus strand of CAUYRT010087651.1, from coordinate 1,180 downwards.
ATTATGGAGCACAGACAGAGTTGGAGCAATTAATTTATTCTCCCTTATTTATTCTAACTTAAGCAAACCATGATTAGTAAAATTATGTAAAAATATATATTTCCTTTAGAAAATATTTCAGATCTTTTCCTCATACAATGAATGATAATGATTTGAAAGTCCCAGATGAATGAATCTGAAATTTCTTTTTTACAAAAGAAATTGAATTCATTCACTATAAATCAGATTGGATAATACTATTCAAAGCTTCACATTTCACCTGGAAGAGATCTAATTAATAAGATTACATTTACAAATTAATTTCCTGACCTATTTCCTTATAGAATTCAAACTAGACTCAAATATATTTGTTCTGGTTACTTAGCAGTCACATTTGAGCTTGAAACTTTTATATTTGGTATATGATAGCACATATAAATCCAAATGAATTTTTTTTTTTTGAGACAGACTCTCACTCTGTTGCCCGGGCTACAGTGAGTGCCATGGCGTCAGCCTAGCTCACAGCAACCTCAAACTCCTGGGCTCAAGCAATCCTTCTGCCTCAGCCTCCCAAGTAGCTGGGACTACAGGCATGTGCCACCATGCCCGGCTAATTTTTTCTATATATTTTTACTTGTCCAATTAATTTCTTTCTTTTTTTTTTTTTTTTTTTTTTTGAGACAGAGTCTCACTCGGTTGCCCGGGCTAGAGTGAGTGCCGTGGCATCAGCTTAGCTCACAGCAACCTCAAACTCCTGGGCTCAAGCAATCCTTCTGCCTCAGCCTCCCAAGTGACTGGGACTACAGGCATGCGCCACCATGCCCGGCTAATTTTTTCTATATATTTTTACTTGTCCAATTAATTTCTTTCTTTTTTTTTTTTTTTTTTTTTTTAGACAGAGTATAACACGGTTGCCCGGGCTATTGTGAGTGCTGGGACAAAACCCAAGTTCACAGCAACCACAAAAACCAGGGCTCAAGCAAACCTTCTGCTTCAGCCACCCAACTAGCATGGACAACACGCCTGCACCACCAAACCAGGCGAAATTTTTTATAAAAATTTTTATTTGTCCCACTAATTTTGTGTTGGCTGCTTGCTCGGCGTCCGCCCCGGCACTCTCCCCCAGGAAACTGTTTTTCACTCTGAAAAAAAAAAAAAAAAAAAAAAAAAAAGAGGTTAAAGCCTCCAATAATACCACTAC
>CAUYRT010087648.1:0-11532 GCA_963574885.1 Lepilemur ruficaudatus | reverse complement strand
GATCCGCCCGTCTCGGCCTCCCAGAGTGCTAGGATTACAGGTGTGAGCCACTGCGCGGCCTGGTTTCATGTTTTTAAAACTTCATTTAAATGGCATCTTTTTTTCCCTAACATGAATTTCTTCATTCAGTGTTACAATTGTGAAACTCATCCGTCATGTTAGTTTCCTAGAGCTGCTGTAACAAATTACCACAAACGAGGTGGCTTAACACAACAGAACTGTGTTGTCTCACAGTTCTGCAGGCCAGAAACCTGAAATCCAGGCATTGGCTGGGCTCTACTCCCTCTGGGGCTCTAAGGGAGAATCTGTTCCTCACCTCTTCCAGCTTGTGGCGGCTCCCAGGCATTCCTTGGCTGGTGACTACATAGCTCCAATCCCTGCTTCTGTCTTCATGTGATCTCCGGCTCTCTGTGTCTTCCTCTCTTATAGGGACGCTTGTTATTGAATTTAGGGCCCACCCATGTAATCCAGGTGGATCTCATCTTGAGCTCCTTAATTGCATCTGCAAAGCGCCCAGGCAACATGTGGCAGAGGCAGGTTTCCAACCCAGCATTGTGACCAACTCTCCCAAGCACTGGATTACATCACTCCAAGCTCAGATAGCTGTGATTTCTGGTTATACAAATGATGGGCATTGACTGTGGCATTGGAGCTAATGCTTAGCTCATATAGGTGGGAACTAACCAGGATTGAGGGGGCTATAGGGTGAGGAATGGTGCACAGGCTGGGGAGGCAGGACTTGGAGGTTCTAGAGTCAATCATCTCTTCACCCCCAAGCTCCAAGAAACAGGATGCTGCTTTGTGCCTGTTCCTCTTCCGAGCCACTTGACCTGATGTAGCAGGCAGGATGGTCAGAAGAAATAACAGGGTTTGAGCTGAGAATGCACAGTGGAATTTTTAAAATATATGTATTTTTATTATTAAAAGTAAATAGTATTACAGAAAATTTGTAAAATGGAAGAAAAAAATGCTCTTAACCCCATTAATCTAATCCCTCTATTTCTCACCTGCACATTTTTACAGTTATAATTGTTGGAATCTAGTTTTATTACCTACACTATATCATTTTCCTCCTTGCTACATAGCTTTCATAAGTGATTTTAAAAAATAAATCAGGTACTAATGTACAACATGGTGACTATAGTTAATAATACTGTATCGTATACCTGAAATTTGCTAAGAGAGTCAATCTTAAGTGTTCTCAATACACACACACACACACACACACAATGATGGGCTTTGTAGGTGATGGATATGTTAGCTAACTTGATCATGGTAATCATTTCATGATGCATACGTATATCAATCGTCATATTGTACACTGTAAATGTATATAATTTTGTTTGTCAATTATGCCTCAATAAAGCTGGAAAAAATGAAATAAAATAAAGACAGGTATTCTCATCTTCGCCTTACAGTTGCAGAAACTGAAGTTCAGGAGACTGACTTGCTAAAGGTCCGGCAATCGTAAGTGAGAAAGCTGGGGCCATAAGGCAGTTGTCATTTATAATGTGTAAAGTGTTGCAGTTGCTACAAAATTTTATTTAGTGGATATTTCTAGTAGGCATTTGACTAACACATCTGGTTAGCTGTTGCTGCATATCAAATCACCCCAAGAGTTCATGCCTTAAAACAATGACTGCATTTATTTGGCTCATGAATCTGTAGTTTGGGCTGGGCTTAAGAAGGAAGTTTGTCTTTCTACCCTTGGTGTCAGCTAGGGTGACTTGAGACTGGTGGCTGGAACCATCTGAAGACTCGCTCACCCATAGGTGTGCTGGTTGACGCTGGGTCAGCTGGGACCTCAGCTGGGGCTGTGGCCAAAACATCTACACATGACCTGTCCGTGTGGTTCCTTGGCTTCCTCACACCATGCTGGCTGGATTCCAAAGGCAAACATCCAGAGAGAGAGAGAGGAGAATAAGGCAAAAGCTGTGTCTTCTTTTATGACTTTTCTGAGAAACCATACCGTGTCACTTCTGCCATATTCTATTTGTTAAGAGCAAGTCACTAAGGCTGGCCGCTAGTCAAGGGAAGGGGAATTAGGCTTTACCTTCTGTTGGGAAGAATATCAAAGAATTTGTGGACCTATTTTAAAACCATCACGATTCACCCACCATACATAAATTATTTACACTCTCTCCTACATGCAAAATATACTCACTCCCCTGCCTGCCCTAGGCCCCTTAAATATTGTATCTCCTGTAGCATCAGGCTCAGGTTCAAGGTCCAGGATCCTTGACATGTAGATCAGGTCCAGGCACTGAGGCCCCTTGGGTCCTGTTCCCCAAGTACAGCTCCTTGCATGCAGCTCCTCTCAGCCTGAAGACCTGTCAATCAAGAGACACTCTATCTGCCCGCTGCACCCCACACGCTGTACGATGGCGGAGCAAGAGCAGGATAACCGCTGTCTATGAAGCAACAGCTTAAGCTTTCTGAGGTCTCAACTAAGAGTTTTATAGTCACACCCTTGTCTTTACCTTCCAGACTGACAGCACTCTGGATTTGATCTGCTCTTAGAAGCCATTTCATTTGCCATATGAAGAGGCTGGGAAGGAGAAATTGTTTTATTTTCAACCTCAACAATTTCTGGGTCCTACATATTTAACAGTTCTCCCTGTCACTTCTTTCTCTCTTACATTTTACTATAGTCAGTGATAAAAACCAGCCAGTACCTTCAACACTCTTCCCGAAAATCTCCTTAGATAGGTCATTCAGTTAACTTGGTATATTTTCTATTCTCCAGGTTACCACAGAGACAGTGTTGCTAACCTTTTTGCCACTGTATGACAGCTCCCCATAACATTTTCATCACTTTCCTGTAAGCCCCAACCAATAACTTCTTCAAGAACCATGAGGCTTCTGGTAATAGTCACTTGAAGACCCTTCCTAATTCTGCCTGCCACCCAGTTGTAAAACCACTGCCACATGTTGTGTTATGGTACCAAACTCTGTTGCTGCATAACAAACCACCCCAAAATTTAATAACTTAGAACAGTAACAACATCTGTTTGCTCATGAATCTACAATTTGGGAAGAGCTTGGAGGGGAGAGTTTATCTCTGCTCTACTCAGTGTCGGTGGGGTGGGGGGTGGTTCAAAGATTAGAGTCTAAGAATAAACTGAAAACTCACGTGTCTGGTGGCTGATGTTGGCTCTCAGTTTGGAGTTCATCTGGAACTTTTGTCTGAATACCAACATGTGACTTAGCCCAGTCATTGGCTAAGACAACGGAGCTCAGGAGGGCTCTTTGACCTGGGGCTCTTGGGTCTCTCACAAAGAGGGAATGCCTTCACCAAGTTTTGCCCAAAGGTATTTTTGTTTTCATAGTTAAATTTCTGATAATGATCGGTTTTCCTTGCTTAAAACTGTGTATGTGTTCAAAATCGAGTGCATATACTCATGGAAGCATGTTTCCAACTAGTTTGTTAGTTGTTTATTACTAACAGCTTTCAATTTTCTTAATAGCAATTTATTGTACATTGAGGAAAAATAATCAGTTGCACGAAATTGCTGTGCAATGTGGAAAGATAATCAAATTACGATATACCAAAAACAAAACAGAACAAACCATTGTGCCTAGAAATGTATCCAAGTATCTCTTGAGAAACATAAAAACAACTTTTCCTGACACTATTGTGTCCTTTATGGTCGTGTTTAGTTTGTGTCATTTTCCCATGGAAACACATACCGGTCTCTATTGGTTTTGGCTCATGTTCCCCGTATTGGTTAAAACTTATGACCTTAACCATTATGCACACGCAGCATCAGATCTTCAAGGACAAAGGTGTTTAGCCTCATCTCTCCCTGTCTTGCAATAGTAGCAAACACAGAAACATTATTCGGTACAGATTGTTACTACCTGAAAAAATAATGAATTGGATATTGTAGAAAATAAGGTATTTAGACTGTCAGGCCTGGGAATTTTCCACCATGATCCGTAATTTCCCTCGTCGCCTTTGCTCAGTTTCTTTCTTGGTCTCCACCCTCAAGCTGCTCTGGACCAAGCGATTCTGTTCTGACCCATCTGTAACTCTTTCTTTTCTTTTTTTTTTGAAATAGAGTCTCACTCTGTTGCCCGGGCTAGAGTACAGTGGCATCATCATAGCTCACTGCAACCTCAAACTCCTGGGCTCAAGCGATCCTCCTGCCTCAGCTTCCTGAGTAACTGGGACTGCAGGTGTGTGCCACCATGCCCGACTAATTTTTTCTATTCTTAGTTGCCTGGCTAATTTCTTTCTATTTTTAGTAGAGATGGGGTCTCGCTCTTGCCAAGGTTGGTCTCGAACTCCCGACCTTAAACAATCCTCCTGCCTCAGCCTCCCAGAGTGCTAGCATTACAGGCGTGAGCCACCGCGCATGGCCAACCATCTCTAACTCTTTACTCAGTCTATCCCTCACCCCATTCTTGCCTCTGTTGTCCCCTTTACAAAGCCCACTAACCTTTTCTTGTCTCTGGAGCCCTCAATACCTAGATTACAAAAGGTTTATTCCACCTGTAAACCATGAGAATTCTAGATAATTCTGTCCTGAAGGATGGAAATGGTGGTATAAATTAAATTGGGTGCCATAGTCTTTAAAATAACAGACTCAAAGCTGGCACGGTGGCTCACGCCTGTAATCCTAGCAATTTGGGAGGCCAAGGCGGGTGGATCGCTCAAGGTCAGGAGTTTGAAACCAGCCTGAGCAAGAGTGAGACCCCCATCTCTACTATAAATAGAAAGAAATTAATTGGCCAACTAAAAATATATAGAAAAAATTAGCCAGGCATTGTGGCACATGCCTGTAGTCCCAACTACTTGGGAGGCTGAGGCAGAAGGATTGCTTGAGCCTAGGAGTTTGAGGTTGCTGTGAGCTAGGCTGACGCCACGGCACTCTAGCCCGGGCAACAGAGTGAGACTCTATCTCAAAAAAAAAAAAAAAAAGAAAAGAAAAGAACAGACTCACAGCATTCTTGCATGAGCCCAGTGTAGTATCTCTGAGCAGTCCTGTGCATGCACAGGGTCCTCAGTAACTAATTGGTGAGTAAATGGGAAAGGACCTGTTTTTGTAGAGGATGGAGAAATTAAGTGACTTGTCTGAGATTAATCCTGGACCATGGTAGAATTCTTACAAGAATCCAGATCTTGCTGTTTTGTCCAGTTGTCATGATTCTACACTGCCCAGCTTCTAGTACTTTGCATTGCTTTCGGAAGGCTTGCAAATGTTTATGCCTCTGCAGAACTGGAGATTAAGGATGCTGCAAAACCAGTGGTCCCTCAGGCCAATCTGGTATCTGACCAAGTCAGACTCTTGGCACATGCTTTCGTTCCTCTTTCCTGGAGCTGAGAAAGCATTTATTTTGCTTTAAAAAATGTTCTCTTCAAATTTTTGCTAAATTAGACTAAACAAAGATTTGGATGATGTCAACCAGGCAGATGGGTTTCCAATAATATATACTTGCAATGTTTTTCTTAGTATAAAAGTGATATGGAAATTGTAGAAAATACAGATAAAACAAAAAGAAGGAAATTAAAAATGTCCATTATTCTACTCCATCCCAAAGATAACTATTTTTAACTAATTAACTATTTGATATACTTCCAGTTATGTGTGTGTGTATGCACATTCACATTTTCAAACTGTTTTATTAATATATACTATTTATTTTACTTAACAATAAATTATGCACTTTCCATATTGCTAATTACAATATAATTTAATCTTTGATGACATAATTTTCATACAGTATAACATTGCATTTGGCCATTCTCTATTAGACATTGTTTCCAATGACAAGAAGTCTTTAAAGACAATTTGCCACACAGATGCGATCACTGCAGCCATGATTCTCAATCTCCACTTGCAGCCCACTCCCAATCCACTGCTCTAGTAAATAAGAGAGAGACAGAGAGAGCGAGACAAAGAGAGAGAGACAGAGACAGAGGTAGTAGAAGGCTCGGTTAGGAAGAGATGGTTTTCTGTCTAATGAGGCCTAAATCATAAACACCACTGTACACTCCTTGCACATCCTTGAGTTAATTTGCTCTTTTGCTTGCTCTTTGGGTGAGTAAGGTCACCCTTAAAGTTGTCACTGCTCTCTTGCCTCGGTGCTCTTCCACTTTCCTTCCTCCACTTGGATGTTCCCAGTGAGTTCACTGTGCCCAGGAGCTCCCAGAGGCTGCTTAAGACCCCCTACTTGGAGGTTTGAGGGGAAACAAGTAAGCTCGGATAGAAGAGTGGGGAGTTGGATCGTGTGCCAGGGAAGGGCAAAGATGCTCCCTACTCTTTCCTTCTTCATGCCAGGTAGCCACATGAGGGGAGTAAAGAGCCCCCAGTGGCCCCAGGCCCCAGCCCTGCCTGTCTGTGTGTGCCAGGGCTGAGCTGGGGCCCGGCCCTCTGGAGTTCCTCCCTTCGACTGTAGGTTCTCTCTAGCCCTGAGACACAGGACAGGGACCCACTCCACAAATCTCATTAGACTCTTAACTTCAAGAGGCATTTCAGAACTTACTCATTTCAACATTCATCTAATGCTTATCTTTCCCCTTTTCATCTTCATTCCACAAGAGGGAAATTCATGCCAGGTCTCAATCTAACCTAAACATGATAGATTCATACAAATAGATATAAGAATATAGAAAACATTTATTTGGACTAGACTTCAGACTAAATGTCCACCATACCATTATCCAAACTGAGGAATTACTTATGTAAGACTCTGACCTGAGACTGAGAACAAGATGTTCTTCCAGTTGAATTAGGAAAACCCCTATGACTCCACTCAGCCTGGAAATCTCCCAGTTTTGTACTGGCAGACACTGAACCAATCAAAGATTGCCAAATGTACTTACAAGTTGATATAGTTTGGATATCTGTCCCCTCCAAATCTCATGTTGAAATTTGATCTCCAGTGTTGGAGGTGGGGCCTGGTTGGTGGCTGGGTCATGAATGGCCTGCTGCCATTGTTGTGAAAAGATCCTGGCTCCTCCTCCTCCTCCTCCTCCTCCTCCTCCTCCTCCTTCTTCTTCCTCTCTCTCTCTCTCTCTCTCTCGCCATGTGACACACCTGCCTCCGCCTTGCCTTCTACCATGATTGGAAGCCTCCTGAAGCCCTCACCAGATGCAGAAGCTGATGCCATGCTTTTTGTACAGCCTGTAGAACTGTGAGTCAAATAAATCTCCTTGCTTTATAAATTACCCAGCCTCAGGTATTCCTTTATAGCAGTGCAATCGGACTAATAAAAAAGCCAACCAGAAAGCCTCCCATGCTTTCAAAACTCCCACCCTAATGAAATATTCACCAATCGAAGCCTGTCATAAAACTTCTTTCTTGTATCCTATAGACCTCATTCTCCTATCACACCCCTTCAAGCCCCTACCAGAAGGACAGTGGGGGTAGCAAATGCACTAACTATAGCCAGATCTGAATAAACAGATTTTAGGCAATTCTATAGGAGTTCTTGGTCTTTTTGACAAAACAAAAATGTACTCTTATCTAGATTTGCAATATAGATGACTATTGTTCGGCGGGCCACCTCCAACGTGAACAGAGGTTGGCTGATGCGTGCTCCTGTACCTCTCACTACCCAGCATCCTCTCCCCCGAAATTTGCCTGTCCTTAAAAATGGCTAACCTTACTGGTTGTGCCTCTGTGGTGAGTGAGAGGAGCCCTTTTCAGCTGGGCCCTCCTCCTCTTCCCTTGCTCCCTAAAGCTGAACATTCTAGAATTGAAGATTTATTCTCTTGACTCCAGAACTGTTCTTTATGCAGGTGATAATCAGGGAAGAAAGTCCACATCACTCTAAGAAGATATGGGGATGTAAACTGAGTTATCTTTAATCTTGTCTAAGAAGGCAAACAGGCTCTCTGAAAGGAGAAGAGCTGCAGGTATCCCCAGGTGTCTAGGTGCTGGCTAAGGTCAGAGGAATGGGGCCAACCGGAGCTGTGATTTTGCCCACCAGAGGGAGCCCTGGAGCCCCGCACAGCAGTGGCCTTGCCTTTGCTCTGGCCTTTGAGCAGCTGGCCAGCCTGCCTCTCCAGCCTTACACTTTCCAGGTGGGGGCAGACACCAGTCCTCTGTGTTCCTCAAGTTCCAAGGGCACTTATCAAGCTCCCCAAATGGCCCCCAGAAGCTTCCCTGAGATCAAGGTGCCCTCGCTCGTCCCCATCTTGCCATACGCACACTAATGTGAATGACTTTCAATGAGGGGAAACTAGTAGGGTTAGGGAACTGAGAAACTAGGGAGGGAAGATACTAAGAAAAAACGCCAGTGATCCGGGAAGGGAGACTTAATTTAGCCGAGGGACAATCCCACAGCCCTAACTGTCCAGCTGGAGCTCTCACTCGTCCTGCTGCCCTACGCCAGCCTCTCTGTTCCTCCTACTTCCCATTTCTCTTGCCAACACAGTCACTGATCTCTAGTTGATTCATCTTTCACAAACATTCAGCAATGTCTACCTGGCTCTATCATAATCCTGAAAGTACAAATCCCAGCTCCCCACCACTTACAGAAATCAGTGAGGGAGAAACAATGACCCATAAAAATAGTCTGATAAGATGGGCTGGAGGCAGGACTTGGCTCTCTGAATGGTCTTGAGCAGGAACACTCCACCCAGGCCCGGGGCACTGGGAGCAGGGGTGAAGGAGAGGCAGGAGCCTGAGAGGGCTTTTCCTGGGCAATGCCTGATCTGACTTTTAGAGGAGATGCTGAATTTAGCAAGGTGGAGAAAGCAGGGTGAGATATTTGAGTATGTTTTACCAGACCCTGACTACCTTGTGAATTATTTCAGGGCAAAGATTGTTTCTAAGCCTAGCAAGGAACCCCTACTTAGAATAATTTGCCATGCCATTATGGTGTGGTATGCTAGAATAGTATAGACTGGTAATTTAGGGACTATGTGTACTTTATGGGCTAATAACTAATATTAACTTTATAAGATCTTTTCCTTCTTTCTTTTTCCTCTGCTTCCTTATTCTAGTTCACCATCTTCTATTCTGAAAGGGAATATGATTTCTGTACTAAAGAGGAGACTTAACTTATCCCAAAGACATCATCTGGGACAAGATCTATATGCTTTCCTCAAGTGGATACTAGATGATTATTATGCAGTTAACTTGCTCTTAGGAGACACATGCTGAGGTACCTGTGAGTGAAGTCTTATCACATCTGCAACTTACCTTAAAAATTGTGTGGGAGCTGGCCAGGCGCGGTGGGTCATGCCTGTAATCCTGGCACTCTGGGTGGCTGAGGCAGGAGGATGGCTTAAGGTCAGGAGTTCGAAAAATTGTGTGGGAGGGAGGAGAGAGAGAGAAAATAAATGTGGCAAATGCAAACTGCAAATAATTGTTGAATCTGCTGGAGGGTATATGTATTTATTACACTACTTTTCAATTGTTTAACAGTTTAAAATTTAAAAATAAAAAGTTGGGAAAATATAAATAGATTGTCCTGGGACAAAGTACTGATCAGTAGCAGATTCCTTCTCAGAGTCCGTGTAAAAACTGCCTTTGCCTTTATGTGATGCATTTTGCTTTATGTATCTATTTTTGCATGAATTTGTTTCGTCTGTATCCCCCTCTCAAAGTGTCAAGCTGCCAGAATACAATCTCACATGCAGAATTTTTCTGTTATCCACTAACACTGACTTTGATGCTCAGACATTTTTAAGTGGAGATCACAATTACTTAATAGTCCCTTACCATCCTTACTTTATAACGAAGGTCAAACTCTCTCACCTTTAATTGCAAGGTATTTAAAGCAGGTATGATTTCCACAGCATTTCATTAGATGAACATTATATTTAGTGGATAATAAGCAAGGTCTGTAACTTGGCAAGAAGTTGTAAGGACACCTTGAATAAGGCTATTCTTTGACCGGCTTTCCCCAAAGCAAAGCAAAGCAGTCATTCTACAGCTGTTCCATTTAAAAAAAACAAAAAAGAAGCTCTCTGGTCAAGCAAGTTAGGAAAATACTATAAATATAAATACTGTATATTATATTCCCTTTCTTAAAGAATCACATTACATAGTAGCAATTCACAGTGCTGCAAAGTTCTGGCTCCTGGTCATGGAGGCACAGCTTCTATTGGACAAACTCTCACACAAGATAACAACTAAAAATTCTGGGCAAACTTTTTTTTTTTTTAAAAAAAATAAAGTGCCTGAAGGCTGGACACAGTGGCTCACGAATGTAATCCCAGCACTTTGGGAGGCTGAGGTGGTAAAATCACTTGAGGCCAGGAGTTCAAGACCAGTCTTGGCAATATAGCAATAGCAAAACTCTGTCTTCACAAAAAAATAAACACATAAATAAAATAGCTGGGCCTCACTTATAGTCCACTTATAAGTGTATACTTATAGTCCCAGCATCTCAGGAGGCTGAGACAGGAGGATGACTTGAGCCCAGGAGTTTAAAGTTGCAGTGAGCTATGACTGGGCTACTGTACTCCAGCCTGAGCAACAGAGCAAGACTCTTGTCTCAAAAGAAAACAAAACAAAACAAAACAAAACAAAACAAAACAAACAAAAAAACTACCTAGAAAGCAAAGAAGGCAATGAAGCCAGGGAAGCTGAAACTCCCTGCTTTCCTCAAGTGGATATTAGATGATATTATGCAATTAATTTATTCCTAGGAGATGCATGCTGAGGTATCTGTGGGTGTAGTTATAATATGCACGACAAGACTAGAATAAAGATAGAATGAGTAAATAAGTCTATTCTATTGAAAATTTTGGAACAATGTTAATTTTAAGTAGATACTAAGGGTATATTGTAATCAAGAAGCAACCACTAAAAATTTAATAAAAAGAGATATAGTTAAAAAAACTAATAGATTAATTGAAGTGGAATTCTAAAATATATTCAATTAACTGCCACCCCCCCAAAAAAAAGGCAGAAAAAGAGGAACAGAGGAACAAAAAACAGATAAGACAAAGAGAAAAGTAGTAGAATCAAACCATATTAATAATTATGTTAAAAGTAAATAAACAAAACACTCTAACCACTTTCTAAACACTTAAACCAAACTGGGTGGCAAAAAAACAAAAGAGAGAGAGAGATTGTACAAATAGGTTTTTGTTTTTTTTTTAAAGCAAGACTCAACATGCTGTCTGTAAGAAATATAAAGACATACATTGAAAGACATAGATTGAAATGAGTGAATAGAAAAAGATGTAACATGCAAACAGTAAGCATGAGAAGGCTGGGGTAGCTGTGTTACTATCCGTTAGTTTAGAAGTCAAGACAAGTAATAAGAGATAAGGAAGCATAATTCTTTTTTTTTTTTTTGAGACAGAGTCTCACTCTGTTGCCTGGGCTAGAGTGCCGTGGCGTCAGCCTAGCTCACAGCAACCTCAAACTCCTGGGCTCAAGCGATCCTCCTGCCTCAGCCTCCCAAGTGGCTGGGACTACAGGCATGCACCACCATGCCTGGCTAACTTTTTCTATATATATTTTTAGTTGTCCAGATAATTTCTTTTTATTTTTAGTAGAGACAGCTTCTCGCTCTTGCTCAGGCTGGTTTTGAACTCCTGACCTTGAGCGATCCTCCCGCCTT
>CAUYRT010087646.1:0-35212 GCA_963574885.1 Lepilemur ruficaudatus | reverse complement strand
GAAAAAGGAAAGGAAAGAGGAAAGGAAAAAGGAAAGGAAAAAGGAAAGGAAAAAGGAAAGGAAAAAGGAAAGGAAAAAGGAAAGGAAAAAGGAAAGGAAAAAGGAAAGGAAAGGAAAGGAAAAAGCAATAAAAATATTTATATAAATGTGCAAGGAATCAAAATAACCTAATCATGATACTAGTAGAGTGATCAAAACTCGTGATTTTTTTTGTCTGTTATGTTCAAAAAAAATATATTTTGTTTAGTGCTCTGCATAAGCAGAAATTATGAATAATGTTTAATACAAAAAAATCCAAAACCTACAAAATATGATATCCTTTTGACAGAGACTATAAAACAGTTGTGTAATCAAAGTGATAATGAGGGCTTGTTTGGTTTTTAAGACTCTGTACATCTCTTTTCATCAAAACTAGACCATTTGACCTTCATCTTCAGGCTCCATCCTAGTGCAGCCACTTTGACTAATCTTGAACTTAGGTAGGGCTACTCTAAGATACAGTATTACATCTGACTTCATGTCTCATTTCAAAAAACTGATCTATTGAAGTCCTTCTAATTTATTGTCTTCTTATGTTTACATGAGCCTAGAGCATATATCCATTGGGCTGGTTTCCATTTCGTTATACATTATCAAAGCTAGGATGCTAGGATGTAAAATGAACTGTTATTTGTATACCACTAAGAAAAAAAAGTGCCGCCAATTAAACCGTGACACAGTGCTTTCTCATCATCCGTTGTTAGTCACATCCCTATTTCAAATGTGAACTAAGTGTGTTTTAAATTAGAAGAAATAAGTTAGTAATTGCAGATTATTCATTCTTTTCCATTTTGTCCCTTTTGTGATTAAAAGCAAACATTTTTCAAAGTTGCTAGCCAAGTTTAAGACTAGAATGAGTTCTTATAACAGAAAAAATGTTTTGTTTTATGAAAACATTGACTTGTAACTCTTCCTTTTAACATCATATCCAAATAATTTAGTTAATAGCCAAAAATTTTATATAGTTCAATTTAGTCATTTATCAAGCATCTGATATGTGCAAGACATTGTTTCCAATATCATGGGTGAAGAAAAATGAGAAAGCATCATCCTCCTGAAAGATTATACTGTATCCTTTGTTTTATATATCCTTGAATAAATTTTAGATCATATAAAAAGGTATTGAATAAATTATAGGTTAGTCCATAAATTTCATTGATTTATTATACTTTATTTTCAGGTATTGATTGATTTATCTAGCACATCCCACCTCGATAACACTCCAAGGTGGTATCCTCTCAAAGAACAGACTGAAAGCATTGATCATGGCAAATCCCATTCCAGTCAGAGCAGTCAGCAGTCCCCAAAGCCATCTGTTATCAAAAGCAGAAGCCATGGTATCTTCCCTGACCCATCGAAGGGTAGGAAATATTTCAAGTAGAAAAAGTTTTTTGTTTGTTTGTTCATTTAGTATCTTCTTAAATGTGAATACCTATATATTTAATATATATTGAAAGGTTAGATGCTATTGGAAAATATCTAATATAATATGCAAAGAGTGATGGATATGGAATCAGGAGAAATGGGCTTTAGTCATAGATCAGCACACACTTAGGTATATGACTTCGTAATCCTCACTTCTTTGACTCTCCATTTTTCAACCTGTAAAATGGAGGAGGCTGGGCTGTATGAGCTATTTGGGTTTATTCCTCTCAAAATCCATGATAACATGGTTTTAGGAAATCCATTTGGGTATTTCATTAAAAAAAATATAAAAATTCCTGCCAGTGCATGGACTAGACATAATCATCATTACTATTTTTGTATATTCCTTCTAATTATTTATATCTCTCTTTGTTTATAAAATATAGTTTTATCCCATAAATATAATCTTATATGCTCCTTTTAACCTATCATATAGATAATATTTCCCATTGCAACAAAACAATTGGTATGCTGAAATTTACTTAAGTCTTTTCTAAATGTTGGATTCAAGCCAATTTTTTAACTATTATTATTATTTTTCAAATAGTGCCATACATTGGGTTTGGCCAGAAGCACGGCATTCCCATTTGAATGAGCTTTTCCTTTGGGAGGTTCATTACCAACATAGCATGTTGGTAATGTCCTAAAACATGGCATTAATCCTCATTGTCAGCTGAGTTACTGCCTATATAGGATAAGCATGTGGTATCTGGATATACTGAACTATATTACATATAATCATATTACATATAATTGTTTATATTGGACTTGAGCATTGCTTCCTTGTCTCCTTTTCTCAGAAAGTACACCAAATTGGAAAGTGGTTCTTTGTACATGAGAAGAGAATGAATCATAAGTGCAAGTGTTCTAGGAGATGAGAAACTGAGTCCATATCCAGTAGGCCATTGAGTTGAATGGTAAACCTCTGACTACAATGAGTGCTGTAAATTATTTATGAATGAGTTTCATAGATGATTTATGGATTCTACTTAGCCTTGTCAACTCAGCCCTGCTTAACATTCTGCAAGATCATTAGTATAAAAACCTCTCTCTCTATGACTACCTTAGGAAATGAATAATCTACACATTCTCTAAAATTGTTTGAGATAATGATTCTACAGTCTCCACATTTAATATGTCCTAGTGACTCACACTCCTTCATCCAAGAACTCGCTATGTTTTTGTTCAAAACTCCCCCTGTGGCAGTATAACCTATTGTCTCCTCCCTGACCTCTAGTAGAATTAATAGAGTTACTTGGTGAAATGAAAAGTTAATACAGTCATTACTTGAGTCTAGTCAGAATGTATTTCTCTTTGCAAAGTTATGTCTTCTCGTGACTATCATCCTTTTGTGTTTCCTCCCAAAAATTGTTTCCTAAATGCTTAATCACATTTCTGTATGGTGAGCAGTTGCATAAATGAGCCATAAAAGACGCAGAATTAACATAAATCTTAGACAGTTTCAAATTATATGTAGACCAAGCTTGACAGGAGGAACACTGGAACACCTTTAACTCATGTTTTACCCTTTTGTAACCAGACATGCAGGTTCCCACCATTGAGAAATCCCATAGTAGTCCTGGTAGCTCAAAATCATCATCCGAAGGCCATCTCCGCTCTCATGGACCATCTCGCAGTCAAAGCAAAACCAGCGTCACTCAGACCCACCTGGAAGATGCAGGGGCTGCCATAGCTGCTGCCGAGGCCGCCGTGCAACAACTCCGCATTCAACCAAGTAAAAGACGCAAATAAATTCCTCAGCATGGCAGCTTAATGTTCATCTGTTGCCTTTCTTTCCTGCTGTCCTTCCCTGTTTGCTTTCTGTTTTTGGCATCCTCTGCTCACTCTGTTCACTGTCCCTTTGTCTGTGTAAGAACAGTATCAATACATAAATATGCTCTTTCTTATTTAGATTTTCTTTTAATTTACATAGACTGAAATAAAACTGGCTGTTTCTCGTTTGTTTCCACCATCCATCCAACCTGGCTCATAGTATTTGGTAGCTGTGTCTGTGATGTTTGCAGGCAAAGCAATGTTGTGTGTCCCTTTTATGCGCGCTTAAGTATCCTTTAGAATACAGAAACTATAAGCATAGGTGGCTGCCAATTTTCCAGGCATTACACCAAAAAAGCACACACACAGTATTTAGAGCAGATTAGCAATGAGATTCTT
This sequence comes from Lepilemur ruficaudatus, assembly GCA_963574885.1. Lineage (NCBI taxonomy): Eukaryota > Metazoa > Chordata > Mammalia > Primates > Lepilemuridae > Lepilemur > Lepilemur ruficaudatus. Next base: position 31,576 of record CAUYRT010087646.1, on the reverse strand, counting down.
GTACCTGAAAACACTCAAAACTTTTAGGCAGAAGCGTAATGAGACCAAAAGTCAAGTTCTAGGATTAAAGGGAGAAGCCATTTCAAGACAATGCTTAAAAACATGAATAAATTATGCATGTGAAATGTTACAGCTTTCCATGTGCAAAAATTTCTAGTGTTCTGAAAAATCTGTGAAGAAAATCATATTTCTTATGGTCTCAAAAAATGCATAATGTTAATATATGTATAAGCCTATGTGATGAGGCACTATAACCTCATTAAGGAGCACAATTGGGTCCATTCTGTTGGATCACACTTTGTATATGATAACAGAGATTTTATAGGTTATTTTTTCTCCTAACCATTGGAAATCCTTTGAAAGTCAAGATGTGCTATGTCTAGTAGCTGTAAATCAATTAAAGTATAACAATTTACCCACATTAACTGCTGTATTTTCATTTCATTTGTATAAATTTAGTCAATTGATGTAATTGTACAAAAACTTAAGAAGCACAGATATTTCAAAAATGTAGGTGACCTGTTACTTCTAAGAGGCATTAGCCAGGCAATGGCGATAGATTGTCTCCTGAGTCATCATTTCCAAAGAAACAGCCAGTTTTAATCCCCTTTAGTGCTGTGCATGTGGTGTCATCTTGGCATTTGAAAACACAACTTATTTAAGTAGAGCAAAAGAACACTTCTGTTTGCATGAATAACATTTAAGCTGGTTCCATCTGAGGATACATACTCTGGGTTTCCATTTCACCCACACTGCCACAGCAGCACATAAAAGCGGTCAGTCTAATCATGCCAGGAAGCAGCACAGACACAGCATAGCAGGAGTCCTCCCCATTCAAAGAACTCAGTCTGATAATCTGCCTCCACCAGCCAATGGCAACCAAGACCAAAGCCAGCTAGCCCTCAGGAAAGTGATGTCTGATGGACCAGTCAAGCCAGAAGGAGGTGAGCAGAAAGGCCCCGTTCAAAGCACACAGCAAGAACATCCCCAAATTTAAAGCTCTCATCTTTAATTTTTAGAGATTGTCTGATAAAATATGTTTATCCACTTCTTAATGTGCTTTTGTGGGCATGGCATTTCAGGACTTCATCATCACCATGTAAGTCCCAAGATCAGTCCCGTAATACATCAACTACAGTGATTTGTATTTTTCTATGCACTGGGCATCTTTTGACTTTTGTTGGGAAATAGATTAACAATATTCATATTGCAGAATGGAATGCATGCTACTAACCTAATCTGTTCAAGCATGACTATAAATATGTTGCATTGTGATAAAAGTTTAAATTTCTCACAGTTCAAGTTAGCATACCAGTTGGAATGTAGATCAGTATTTGTTGCATATTATTTCAAGTGTAACTTTAAAAAAATATATAGTGGATTTTGGAAACTCTTAGAGGAAAGTAAAGGAAAAATTGTTAATGCACTCACTCACCTTTACATGGTGAAAATTCTTTCTTGATCCTACAAGCAGACATTTTCCACTCGTGTTTCCATAGTTGTTAAGTGTATCAGATGTGTTGGGCATGTGAATCTCCAAGTGCCTGTGTAATAAATAAAGTATCTTTATTTCATTCATAAACTACTGGGTTCTGAGCCATTGTTATCTGATGCAGCTTAAAATGAGTGTGTCAGTTTTTGTTTTTTTTTCATTTGATTTCTTGCAATAGTTTCCAGTGACTGCTCCATTGCTAGTGAGAGCTTTAATAATAGAACATTTGGGAGAAGAACAAAGTTCCATGCTGGAAACATTATAGATGGAAGATTATTACCAAGTAAAAGAGCTTACATAAAAATATAAATGATGGGGTTGGGCCACCCTACATGATGCTTCCACTGTTTCTCTCTCCCATACTTAATCTACTTTGGTTCCTGGGTAAAGGAAGATAAATTACATGAGTCCTTGCTTTGGAGATGTACCTAACCTTGATCCTATAGCTGTGTTCAGAAGGAAAAGCAAATTTACATCTGTCCCTATCCTGACCCCAACATTTGTGGAATTTTCTCCAAGAAAGAGTACCACTACCAGTGTCAGGAATCAAACTAGATTATAAATTATCTTCAAATTTAATTCAAAAACACATATAAAATAAAGTTTTTTTAAATAAAAATAGGATAGCTTTGTTCGTCCCCCATAAGTACCTTCCAGCTCTAAAATTCTTGAGTTTATGATTCTATATTTGACACAAAATGAAAATCAAGCCTTATACTTTCCTATTGCATTTCTCTTTATGCTCATAAAATTGAAAACATTTAATATGTTCTTCTCCCAATTAATCAGATATTTGGGGGCAATGTAATATGTATGTGGCAATACAGAGGGAAAACCACTGAGATGTTTCTTAAATTAGCCAGGTAATTTAAAAAAACAATTAGCTTAAAGATTAGCATAATTCTGTATATGTGTTGACTCATCCCAGTTTCTAGATTATCGCCAAAGCACATTTTCCATTTTATTGCTAGCCTGCTAGTATTTTCTGAAGGTACTTAAAATTCTACCTCTCACTTTTTTCCTTCAAATAAGTTCAGTTGATTTCTTCATGGCATTCATTTTCTTACTTGAAATATTTTATTAATTATAAATGTTGTAATAATCAAACACTTCCCTGATTTCACATCTTAATTATTGTGATTTAAGTATTACTATATAATATTTTGTATGATTTTTTTCCTAGATGTGGTTCTTAAATTGACATCTAAATATTTTAATCCCTTTGAATAATGCTCTAATAGATATTCTCATACATTTAAAATGTTATAATTGAATTAGAAGTCACTCTTTATTGACATCACAATCAAAAGGAAAACTAGATAACAGCATGCTTTCTTATTTAGATTTGTTCTTACAGATAATGAAAAGCCCTGTTTTCTAAAATATAAATCATTTCACTGCTACTGTCAATGTACCGATAATATAATTGATCCATGCATTTTGGGAAACACCTAATAGCAAACATATTGTAGGATTAAATTTATGTTGAAGTGCAATATAATTTGTTTAAGGCATGGAAAGAAAAATTGGTCAGAGATATAAGCATGTAAAGAACGAGCAATTTCCTGTTCACTAACTGTAGAAATAAGTATTAGTAATAATTTTAAGTGTTTGGTTAAAAGTCTCCCATTTCAAACCTCACAATGGAGTTCATATAATCCCATCCACATTCTGGAAATAACACTCTGCATTTGAATAGCTCTTCATGTTGTACGAAGTGTTTTGTCATCCATTTTCTCATTTTATCACACCAAGTGGATGAGGTATTCATTCCAATATTCTTATCTCTGTTTTATGGGTGAGCAATCAGAGATTCAGAGGGGCGGGATGACTGATATGAGAACACACAGCTAGAAATTTTCAGAACTAGCAAATATCCCCTTGTGTTGTGACTCCTCGAGTAACAGTTTTAAATACATGATCTCCTTTGAAATCAAACTCTCCCAAATTCAATAAAAACAATGTACTTGTTATTTATCACTCTGTGTTCTTACAAATGATTAGAGGTAGCTAGAAATGATGGCAGAATACAATTTTTACTCTCTCTACCTACATGATCCTCCTCTCTAAAGGCTGGTAATTTAAACCAATGGAAGAAAACCTTCCCACTGCGCAATCCCAGCGAGGCAGAAAGCAGGGTTCTTAGAGGAGGCTGCGTGTACATCTGTAGGCATTTCTATCAAGGGTGACAAAATTGTCCCTAAAGAGCTTTTCAGATATTTTCTGTAAGCTTCTCAGCAGATTTCTGCTTGAGCTAGCATAAAATATGGGTCAAGCAAGAATTATAGAGTGAGCCAGAGGAACTTTCTTCCTCCCTCTGGAGTTTAGTTGCATGCTAGGAAACCTGAAGGGAAAGATTAGACAGATTGTGCCAAATCATCCGGATGCCTAAACAACACTGTTTGTATTTATAAATCTCTGGAAATGTTCTTTTTGTTTGTTTGTTTGTTTTTCTTTCCCAAGCCAGTTGGTTTGGTTGAACACAGGCCCTGCCATTTCCAAAGGTGGCACCAAGGAGGGAAGAGAGTTTAGAAAGTAATTTTGATTTTTTGCTTGTTTAAAAACCATACCAAAATCAAAACAAATTGAAGCATTCTTAAAATCTTGAAGATGAATTTAGTTGGCATCTAATACATTACATTTTAAGTGCAGTTTGAAAATTCCGGCACTATTTTTGTTCATGCTAAAATTTGGGGAATGGGTTTTAATCTAGGTAATACAGGCTGGGTAGAAATAGCTCTCCACCCTGGGTAATAAAACAGGAGCCCTTGGGACAGGTTGGGAAGATTAGGTGAAAAGATGAGTCATTCAATAAGTTGTACAAGGGAATTATAATTGTGAGTTCCTTGGTGTGACCGGATTGTAGGAGAAAAGCCTGAAGCTACTTCCACAGACCTCTACTGGAAATTCCACTTTCAATAAAGCTCATTTGCGGCACCTGTCAAAGAAGAGTTTCATTTCCATGTGTTGCCTTGGCGAACTGTTACCAGGCCATCACTCTGTGGGAGCTGCTCTCTTGGGCAAGTGGTAGGGGGTGGCTGGGTTGGGGAGCGGGCGCTGGGAGTGGAGGAAATTGTTGTTGACAGTAGCTAATCAGTATCCCATTCTCTTCTGGCCTGAAGTAGATGATCACGTCTGCTCAGAAGGAATTTAGCCTTCTCTGTTTCTGAAAAGGACAGGGCCCATAAGAGAAAAAAAAGTGTAAGAGAAATCAGAATGAGTTTATTTGGAAGTGAAGTATTCTTTAACTTTGTATGTATGAGGTTAATTAAAACAAATTTTACATTCCTCATTTCCATGTGCTTGTGCAAAAAAGAAATTAAAACATTTAAAAAATAAAACTGAGCAGTTTAAAATAAAAAGAAAATTGAAACGGTAATGATGTGAACACAGCAAACATCCAACAAAATCTGAGAGAATCAATTTGGATGATTTTGGCTTTCAAAGTTCTGTGCCTGTTTAGTGGGGAGGAGTTTTTTGTTGTCTGTGAAGATCAAAATGCTCTTCAAAAGTTCTGTTTTTTGAAAGATTCCATATTTTCTTAGAATGACTGATTATACATTTTCAAATATTTCTGCAGTCATTTATTTCCAGAAAAATCTCCACCGTATATACAGAGTCACAGACAGCAAATGTGTAACTCTGACCATAAGACACTCTCTCTCGTTTATGGACCTTCATTCCTGAAGGTGAATCTACTGACCTGCCATCCATGGGTACTTTTGTTCTTCTCCAGCAGTAGCCATGAGTCTACACTGAGCCATCCACATACTTTGGTCTGGTCCACAACTGGGAATTTATATGTTCATTTCATCTGATATGAATAGCAAGAGCAACTGGCCCACCTAAATACCAAACTCAGCTTCCACATTGCTATGACTTAGTCACATGATCTAGCTATGGGCCTATATAGTGAGGATGGGACTATTAATTGTCATCTAAGAAGAAGAGAAAGGCCTACTACTTAACACACCAAGGTCTCTTAAATACTATTTATTTATGACATGTCTTTAACAATATCCATGAAACCTAGTTTTAGTTTTTTAAATGCAAATTATTTTACTTTAGGCTTATGCAAATTATTTTCAAAAAGTTAGTTTATCACATTATCACCAGGGAGCAGGACCTGTGGAAATGAGACAGGCAAGTAAATGCCAATGGGGGAAGGAGATGGGAAGGAAGTGGGAAAGCTGATGGAGACACGGTGGGGGATGCGGGACAGGCAGGGTGCACCATGAGCATGGGGTGGGGAACTTTCTCACCTGAGTAGGAGGATCACAGAGCCAGGGAGATGCTACCTAAGGAGAGGTGGGGCAATGCCAAAGACGCTGTTTGGCTACTTCACAATATTGTCTAAATCCAGATATTTATCCATGAATTACTTGATGATTTTTCCACTTTTCATCCACATGTGTTACATTATGTAAAACCATAATATTTCACCCATTCTCCATTGTGCAAGATGATTTGGGGAGGGGGAGGAAACATGGGTATGGGATAAAATGAAGGGAATCTTCATGTGTACTGAACAAGACTGTGAAAATATTTTTTAATTTTTATTTTATTACTATGCTGTACATGTAAATATGTAATTAATCACTGAGAAGCCAAAAACACTAATGGATTTTAGATGAAAACGTATCAGAAATATAGAATTTTGATTGAGGTGTTAAGTTTGTTAGATGTGTGAATAGGAATGACATAATCATAGCTTTATATTATACCTTAATGTGGTTTAAAGATTCTAAAATTACAATTTATTAAATTGATTATAATTTGAACAGAAACTAATCAAAATATTAGTATCAAAAATCAAACAAGGCAGATAAATGTTTCATAAACAAATGTTTGGTAAAAGAAGCATGGGTCTCTTTTTTTAAACATAATAAAGATAGTAAAATACAATTTCTACTATATTTGTTCTTAAAAAGAACACAGAAGTAAAACCTACTTTTCCTCATTGAAACATTTCAAATGCAAAACCACATTATTCCAAGTTCTATAGGTCATATTTTGTTTTTGTCTGACTCTTTATGTAAAAATAACTTAGAATATAGAAAAATATAGAAAAGGGACATTTTTACAGCTACTTAATTCAAATGTCTTTCATATAGGTCTGTCATATACTTTTAGTTTGTTTTAAAGCATTCTCATTGCTAATGACACTTTGTAAAGTAAATAACTATTGAATCACTATTTTGGCTTCATCCAATATTAATATCAAGAATATTAGAAAGACTTTATGTAGAGAAAACCCATTTTTGGAAGAATTTGTATTTTATGCCTACCAATTATTATTTACTCTGGGTTTCTTTACACCATAAAATGGTTGGGGCTTTTTGTTTTGTTTTTAAGCAAAGATATAACAGATAAGCAAGCTTTTATTATATATGTAACTTGTAATTCAGACCATATAGTTCTAGAGTTGTGAAGTTCTGAGTGAAAAAAGTTCTGAAGAAGCTTAGAGATGATTAAAAAGAATAATATCAATAATAACCTTTTCAAGAAAGGCCACTAACTTTATATTTTTTTCAGTACAAAAAATAAAATGAAAACTGAAAGGTACCGTAAAATGATCTTGATGTACATAACTGTTTAAGATGACTGGCAAAGAAACTGAGGCTAAGTGGTCTCGTCTCATTTTCATGGTTAGCACTTCGTTTCTATTACTGTAAGTCCCGGCCAGTAATTCTCAAACTGTGCCCACTGACTCCTGGGGATCCCAGAAACCCTTTCAGGTGTTTGCAAGGTCAAAAAAAAAAAAAAACTCGTAAGAATATTAAGATGTTATTTGCCTTGATTTTCACTCTCATTTTTTTTCAAGTGTGCTTTGGAGTATTGCAGCAGCTACAGAAGGTGTCATGACATCATTGCTTTGATGACTAATAGAATATGTGCTCGTAGGTTTTTTGTTTTAAAGTTTTCTTAACTTTGAGTATGATAAATAACAATAGATGTAAGCTACATGAAACAAATGTCTTTGGATTACTCAATAATTTCTAAGAAGGTAAAAGGGGTCTTGAGGCCAAAATATTTAAGAGCCACTGACCTAGACCTATGCAAAATCATCATTTTTACAATAGCCAAAGACTGGATAACTGAGAGTTTCCTCAAAAATATACTTATCATATTTCTATGCCTTATGTATCTCTCCTATTGAGTTTCAGAACCTCTCCTTTCTCATTTAGTGTTAATTTATAATCATTAAGATTGATAAATGATTTTATTCCAATTTACATAGCATACTTAAAGTATTTTATGAGCATGATTTAGATTAAATTATTATATATCCATACTTATTACTTCTACCTTTTAAAATTTGACTGGTAAGTCACCTATCAGCTTTAATCCGGGGCTCCCAATATAAGGTAGAGTGACAAAAAGTGTTACAAAGGTAGAATAAATTTTACTTTTGTCCTTATCTTGAAGGTAGCACTTATTAGAAAAACATTTGTTTATAAATGATTATTTTATCTTCCATTATATTATCTACATTACTAATCCTATAAATTGCAAATTCATTATTTTGCATAAACAGAGAAAACCTGAAGATTATCACTTTGATTCAAATTTGTGGGAAAATTGAAAGTTTCTTACCTAACACTCGGTCCTTACTTTCAAGTATGTAATTTAGTGAGCTTTTAAATATTTAATGCTGAAAAGGATATTCTGCAAATATGTATTTATCACTTACAGAAAGTATTATCTGAATTACCTGCATTAGGTCATTTATTCACATTTATATATAAATTTGTTTATTTTTTAAAAATAAAGATTGCATATTATGTTCTAACCTCTTCAATATATCAGTGATACTGAAGCAAACAAAATAGGCAAAAATCACTGTCCAGTGAATCTCTTATTCTAGTAATACTTATTGAATAACAAATTTAAAGGTATCTTGGAAAAATTATTAAGGAGAAAAGTGTAAGTTTTGTCTACCTTCAACTGAGATGGAAAAAGAAAAATGCAATTGGTTATTAACTTAAGTTTGTATGCAACCAACCATCATCATGCTTAAAAATACCTGGAAAATGGAATTAATTATACTTTTATTTGTCCTGGGTAGTTCTCTTTCATAATCTTTACAATTCTCTGGGATATAACCAACTACAGATGGAGAGAAAGTGTTTGAAAATGATCTATTTGGAGAGAGTAGAAAAATTAATGAAATTAACTAGATAGGTTAGATCTCACAGGACTGGACATGCATTTACCTACTCATTGTCCAAACTTCCTCTTTACTTTGTGACCATTTACTAAATTTGAATGATATGAAAACTAACACTCAGTGTTTGTTGTTGCATTAGCCATATAAGTCACTTTGCTATTATTAATTATTATTTCTTTACACTGGAAAGAAACTTATTTCCTTTGGGCAGAATTTTATAAATCAAAATATTTGGATTCCATTTAAGGACAACATCCTTGTTATCTAAGTATTCATGATTTAAGTTTTTGCAGTTTCAGGATTATGTAAGAACATTTGTCTTAAGGGATTTTTAGAATTACTTTCCAGTCAAACAAACCTGCATGCAGTACAACAGTCTTTATCCCTGCTTGATTTTTTTTCCCTCTGTCAGCTCTTGGAAATAACTGTCTGACAACCTAATTCAAGTATAGTGCAAGCAAACTGTAGGAGAGAAAATATTTCTGCCTCAAAAGAGAATGAAATGAAAATTTAAAAGTTGACCATGGACAACTGATGTAACTCTTGGATGCTTTCTCATCCAAATATGATCCTCCTTACTATTTACCTTTTAAAGATACAGATCTTTATTGTATTTACACTGTTATCACAAAACCAGAACTTGGCACTTGATACATTCTGTGTTCATTCTATTTATTTGCACATAGCTGGAATTATTACCTAATTTATTAAAGACAAATGAATTTACTTCCTTAATTTTCATATCTTCATCAAACTTTCTTCCATCATTTACTATGAAATTTGATTTCTACTTAAAACAGTACTCTCATTTGTTGTATTGAAGTTTTACACTGTTACTTCTGTTCCCTGAAGTGATGGTTGATCTTGCTGTCTATTAATATTAATAGGAAGCCAAGGTGAATGACTAGTCAGTATGGAAAGCACCTGCAAATTATTGGTAGTATTAGATTAAAAAAAAATTAAATTGCTCATTAAAATGTCCTGAAAAATTCGGTCATGAGGCAAATGTGAATGGAGAGGGAAAGGTATGAACACAATTAAGAACTTTACCAGCTTTCCTGGGACGTAACAAATGGAAGCATCACATCTCCGTCTTCCTCTCTGAAAGAAGCTGCTGTGTGAATATGAATATCTTACTTGAGAGACGTATTCTGATTTTTATAAGGAAAAAAAGACTTCAACATTCCATTTCTCAAGGCTTATAATACCTTTCTAACATGTATAGTTTATATATGTAAAATATACCTATAATGACTATTATAGATAGTCATTTAATAATTTATCTTTTTGGATAGATTTTTCAATGACATCTTTCTTTCAACTGCCCCACCCCAGCATTTACAAATCACTGATGTCAGGGTGTCTCTTTTCAATACTTTTATTTGGGAAAACTTATAATTTGGTTGTATGTGAACACTCCTACAAATAGCTATATTGAAGCTATCTAGGCCATTTGTCTAGTGTCCGCTTTCCTTTAAATTTTTCCAAATTCGATAATAGAGATACTGAAATAGATTTAGAAAAAGATAATAAACTTTAAAAGTACTTGTAAGGTGTAACATCTCTTCTTAAATTAATAACCCTGAATTGTAAAAGAAAACATACAAAAAGTATAACTGTACGTAATTCAACGGAAAGCATACTGAACAATGCTGGTCACAGTGAAACTTAAAACCTGACATTTTCAGGTCCACACTAAAAAAAAAAAAAGTAAATCAAAAAAATAATATAAAACTGAAAAATCTCTGATAAAAATAAAAACAAAAACAGTTACAGCAATAATAACAGATAAGAAAGAAAAAAAGACAGGAAGGCAAGAAAGAGAAAGAAAGAGAGAGAGAAGCAAAAAGGAGAAAGTAGAAAAGATGTCTAAAGAAAATACTTAGCTAAGTTAAAATGACAGCTAGTTAAAGAAAAAAATGCATGCCCCAAATATATAATTTCTAAAACAGGTAGTTACTTCATTTGTATCACTAAACTATTGGAATAAACAAAACAATTATTGATCGATTTACATAATTTCAAAGAGTTAATCTCAAAATCCTATAGACCATGTCTATGAAGATAATATTTAATACCGTATCAACCAAGTAATTTGGGAAATTATTATACAAGCTACCGACATAATAATTTTTGAAATATTTGGAAATAGCTCTGTGCTGGGCCAAAGAGATAAAACCAACGGTAGACCGTCACAGGCAGCAACTCTATGTACTCTCCAAGCTCTGAATTCTGAAATAAGCAGAGACCTCGCCTTTTTTCAGACAACTGGCTATAACATTAAAGTACATTAACACCTTTTACTTTTGCTTCTCTCTTCCTCTCATTAATTAGTGTGTGACCTTGAACAGGTTTCTTAACCTTTACGAAGCTTGGTTTTTCTGTAGGCAAAATGATGGCTCCAGAACAGGTTTTCTTTAGAGTTCTTACCTGCATTTAATTTCCATGATTCCACGACTATAAAGTCAACTCTGAGCACAGTGCTGCCATCGTGTGGTAGGAACAGTGATAGCCTTGCAATATTTAATTACTGTATAATAGAGGGGGAAAGAACCAACAGAGCAAACTAATTGAAGACAGATGTGCAGTCAAAGAGACAGTACCAGATCTAATTAAGGTTAGCCACAGTGGAGTAATAAAACACAACAATGTCTAACCATCTAACAGCCAAAGAAAGCGAAGAGGTCAAAGAATAATTTAAAACAGATTGAATTGCCTCACAGAAGATAAAATTTGTTTACCTGAAATGCCCCCTCAAGAATTAAGTCACAAAAATGATTTAATATTCTAAGATTTATTCTTCTAGAGCACCGGATTCTTTCTACAAAAGAGCTTATTCCATCGTGTGTTTAGAGCATCCACTCTTTCCTCTAGTTGGTACCTGATAGTCCACTTAGTATTTCAAAAAGAAAGTAGACATGAAAAAAAAGTAACTGATTAAAAACGGCTCCAAAAATGTATTTTACTATGAAAACCCCTCAATTCTTTTATAAAATATTTTTCATATGCAATACACAGGCACCTAATACATTCTTGCGCAGTAAGTCCGTGATTTCCAGAACTCTGATTAAAAGAGTTGGAAGAATTAAGCAGAGGTAGAATGTTACTATACATATTATTTTCTTTTGTCACTCCTATTAAAAATATATATAATATTCATGGTTATGAACTTTTTTGAAATTCATAAACCTATGGTCTCCAGTGTTTAGTATATTATTAAATACTTCAATCAAACCAGTGTTTGGGGAAATTAGGATAAAAAACCAAATTGAGTCATCACATTTTTTTACACTATGAAGTTATCATCTCTGATTTTAAAAGCTAAAAACAAAAATTTACTCCTCAAAATTACTTTGACAAAGAACACATACACTAAAAAAAAACCCTTCCATACCAAGTGGCCTTCTTGATGAGAGATTTATGATTTATATAACACACAAAGACGGATAAGAAGTGAAATAGCTACTAAATCATTCACATGTTTTGATTGGTTAAGGGACAGAAGTATTAATGTATTATTATTATTAATTATTCATTAAATATTGTTTGAACATGGTTCCAGGACAAGCTTTTTAGGAGGTAACCAAGGAGCAAATGTAAGCTCTGCTTCCAATAATGACATGCATGTAACAATTACAATCAAAAATAAAATGTGATGATTGCCATAAAAGATACACAGATTATGTGTTACAAGAATCCACATTAAGGAGATGTCACTTCTGATTGGGAGGATGAGGAAAATAAATTAAGTAGATGATATTTTAGCTATGCCTTTACAGATAAACTTAATTCAGATGCAAGAAAGTGATGGAATAGAAGACGACTTAGCAAAATCAAAAAGAATAAAGCCAAACCAAAGAGTGAAGGTCCAAGTGGGCTTCAATGTAAAGTACATGAAGGAGAATTATAGTAGATACATGTGGAAAGGAGCAAAAGTTTGCAAAACGAAAATTAAAGAATTTGGCTGAAATTATTAGATGTCTTAAAATTACGTGAGATCCAGCCTCAGATATTAAAGTCCTAAAGTACTTTATTTGTTAAAAATTTGTATTTATGTAGATTTAGCTTAATTTAATAGAACTGGTGCTTTCTAACTTCAGATCTGTTTCAAGAGAAAGAAATGAGTAAATACATATGTTGTTTTAAGTATCTGGAAAAGAACTATTAAAATACGTGGATTCTTAGCACCAGCTTACCAAAACCTCTGCATTTTTGTGTTTTATCACATTTTATGCTATGTAGATATAGCCTTATAAAAAGGAAAGGACTGTTTTGCATTTTAATTTAATTCATTTTCAGAAACTTACCAAATATCAGGCCATCTCTGCACTATACTTAGATTCCAGGTTAAGAATAAAAAATTAGATCAGGCACCAGATGTTTCTGTCTAAAATTTCTGTACACTCAACCTTAGACATAATCGTATTTTACAGAAATATTAAATAGACTTAGATTTGTCCCCCTATATGTATATGTGCCCTAGATTTGGTTTTGTTTTTCTTTTATATTTCTTATAAAATATTATTTGTTTACATTTGAACTGTTGACAAACACTTGCACAGACTTTCCAAATGGGATTTCTATTCAAGGAGATAGACGAGATGAAAAAAATTGTCTTCCTTTAAATTTATTTCTAGCTTTGTTTCTTTCTTCTTATTGTGCTGTTTTACATTCTGCACACATTTCTCAAATTTCCTGGAAGAGGAATAGAACCAAAAGTTGCATCAGGTAAAACCAAGTTGACAAAAGAAAAGACTGAATATTTTGAAGTGGAAATAATAAATCATTTCTATACGGTAGCTATTCTGATTGTGACATTGCTCTTAAAATAATGAAAATTATTATAATTTACTAAATATAAATTGATTATTTATGTCTATTAATTAAAGTTTATCTTTGAATATAATATATTGAGATTTTCGAGTTGACAAAATCAATGTCTTCCATTCAATTGTCATACTAAAAATATTAACAATCTAGATGGTTGAATTATATAATGCCAATCAAAAAGTAGGACAGCTTTCCTTTATTTATAATCAATTGATTAATCTGACTTATTATGCAGTTGATTATGCTGTTTAGTTTACGTTATACCTGTTCATAATTTTATATCCTAGTCAGACTACTTTCACGTTTTTAAAATTATTCTTTAAAAAAGTCTTTTCTTTAACATTAAATATACCAACTGTGTTTCTTCTACGTAAGTTGAAAAAATATTAAAGAAACATAACTATTCTCTGTTTCTATAAATCTAGTCCTATGGGTTACTAGAAATTCATTGGTGGCTGGCTATTTAACAGCTCTCAGACCTTTTTCTAAATAGCTGTTTCCAACTTATAACATCTGACATATAATTGACTATTAAAAACGTCTCCCTTATTTCCTTATTCTGAGGAAGGGATTCTCCTGTCACTTGAATAAATGTGACGTTAGAGAATCTACTATTGCTGAAATGGAAGAAAGGAAGAAGTAGGGGGAGGCTAAATCCTTTGCAAGACTTGACCCTACCTACCCTGACGATGCATTTTCTGTCCTCAAATGGTTTCCAACAAAATGTTTATATTTTTCATTTCATTTGGTTCTATTGGCTAAAATTCCACCAGATTAAGAATCATTGTGTTTTTATACATATCCTTAAGAAATGTGTAGCTATCTTAGCATCCTGAAATGATTATGAAGTGTTCACTCAATAGTATGTATCTATCCAACTGGCTAATAAACTCCGTATGGAACAGGGATGCATTTATGGAAAGAAACTCTAAGTAGCTTTGCAGTTTAAAACACACCTAGATTAAGAAGAGAACCAAGATAAATTCATTGTCAAGGCCTGTGTAAGCTCAAAGACGCTAGGAAACAGCCATTGACAATAAAGCCCTAAAGAAGAGGTGGGTACGGCAAACAATGTCACTGGGCTCCAGCTGTATCTCACTCCTCATAATTACAATCAAATGAGGTAGGCATTACTGACTATTGTTTTCAAATGAGGAAAGAGACTTAGAGTTACTGCAGAGCAAGTTGGGATTCAAAACCAGATCAATATGAGCAAGGATCCTGCTCTCTGGCAGGAGACAAACATCAACAATTTCAGAAACTTACTAGAGAAACTTCTCCCCAGCAAAGTAAGTGGAAACACTTGCCTTCTGTTCCTTCCTTTTGCATCGAAATTTCTTCCCAAGTCTCCTATAAATCTAACAATCTACTAACAATATTAGTACTGTACCCCTTCTACATAATTTAAAGAACAAATTTATAATGTTTCTATGGGAACATGGATTCTTATATACGAATATCAAACTTATGAAATTTTTGAAACAGGTCCCAAGCATAAACTGGGAAATGCCTACGGGGAAACAAATATCTTTAAACTTTAAAAACCTGCTGGAGAGAGTTGGTAGAGTTTCACACAAGCACAGAATTTTCAATCACTTCTTGAAAATATCTTATTTTGCATCTTTTTTTCTAAGAAGAAAAACAGATTATTGGTTATAAATATATAAAAAGTAATTTCCTTTATCCTGCTATTTCTATCTACCCAAGTCTTTCTAAACTCTTTTCTCCATGATGTAGCCAAAATTCTTATTTGTTTGCCCATCACTATTGCAATACTGTACAAATAAACCACAAAAATATAAAATAGAATAGTTATATATGATTTAACTGTCTAAAAATTAAATGGTTTTTTTCCTAGAAGTGACTATTTTTCCTTTGTAGCCAATAAAAACAGTGAAGTAATTTAGTGTTGCCACTGTGCATTATCAGCTAAGGAAATGAAAATAAAAGGCAGGTTGAGAAATGTACAGACTTGCGATAGCTGTTTCTTTATACGTGTAAATTAAGAAAACGTATAATTATGCATTTGAAGATCAGTGTGAGCTTCATTTATTGACTGTGGTGTTGACTCTTCCCACACCATGCAGCAAAGCCTACCAATCACCGGCCTGCAGAAAGCTCTGTGTCCACCGGCTCCTCGGGCAGCAGCTTTGGCAGCGGGTATAGCGTGGACAGTGAAGGAAGCAGCAGCACTGCAGGGGAGACTAATCTATTTCCTATTCCAAGGATGTAAGTGGGTCTCTTTTTTTTTTCCACTACAAAGTTAACAGCATCATGAGTAAGGCATTCTTAACATTTAACAGGAAATAACTAGGTAATTATCCGATTCTGCCTCATTGTCCCTGAAACACTTGAACTGTTTGTGCCTACATAAAGATAGATTGTTCGGGAAAGATTAGATTAATTCAGTTAATTCTAAGGATGAATGCTTGTCACTACCAGGACTACTTAATCTGTGCATTCTGTATTTAACATAAAAACTGCTAAAAATCATAACTTAGCCATGCCAGAATAAAGTTCAGCAGTAGTATATTAATGTTTTCATCATGTAATGACCAAATACAAACACTGTTGACATTCAAGACGTGGATTAATTTACTTTGAATTAGGAGAGATTGAGACATATTCAAAGAACCCATAGATCATGTTTGAAATAGATGACACATTGGTTATTCATATAGACTTTTCTACTATACATCTCTTTACAATGATTAATAAAATGGAAGGTTTATAAGTGTTTCTAGAACAAATATCAAGTAGTACATAGGTCCCTGAGTAGGTGCTCTTGGAATAAAGCTCATTCATAATATATTATGCCTCAAAAAAAAAAAAAAAATCATTTTGCAAGTCAAATGCAAAACCAAAGCAGATTGTATTTAGAATGTGTTAGAATAGATTTAGTCATATTGGTGGAAAAATTTAGCGGCATTCAAGATAAATATATAGGGTATGTCTGTTCCAATATCAAAATCTATACTCCCCAACCTTTCCTTCTTTCCCCCATTAACTAGTTTTCTGGGTTGTGAAAATACCACTGGGCTATCCAAGCCTACTGCCTGGTTTTGTAAGGTCTGGGAGCTAAAAATGGCTTTTGCATTTTTAAATGTTTTTTTTGGGGGGGAAGAAGGAAAATATTTTGTGATGTGAAAATTATATAAAAGTGAAATTTCAGTGAACTTAAACTAAGTTATGTTAGAACACAACCACACCAGAACACAACCATATCCATTAGCTGTGTAGTCAGAATGTTATGAGCTGAAAATTTCTCATTGGGAATTCAGAAAAACCTCATCCTTCACATGACCTACAGTTACATTTTCTTTGTATTTCATTTAGCTTCACGGTCCTGCAAAATTTTTTGTATAGTCTTCAAAATGTACTTACTGCATATTTTGGCTAAGAATCTAATGTTAAAATCAGTTTTCATTAGAAGCAAAGACTGTAGCCAGATATTGCCATTAAATTACAAACTCTAGGACTCAAGAACAAAACTAAAAATTATCAAAATTTATTTTTATTATAATTACCAAAAATTGTAATAACTGCTTTTTAAGATTCTGTCACAGTATAAGGATAGTGATTTTCAGCACTCCGATTTGCTAGATTAGCAATACTAAAAAGACACGCACTTTCAATTGAGTTTGGCTCAGTAACAAGGTATGTTTGAGTTTGCTCTACAGCATACTGTACTGGTGAAAGTGAGGTTGCTGCTAAGTTATTAAGCTTTTCCTCCTCTGTGATACTAACAGAGCAGAGTTCATTATTTTCAACTTAACTACTTGTCTTGAATCTCAATGAAGCAATTACACAAATTGAATTTTTATGCATTGCTTAATATACATATTCAGATACACATACTATATATGGTATATAATATGATAAAACAAAAATGTTAGAAATTTTATAATTTGCACATACTTGGTCCTTCACATGATCACTTAATAAAAATGTGTGCTTAAACCTTTGGCCTAGAATTTTCATAATGGAACAATACAATGACTTTCAAGGTAAAACAATTTCTGAATTTACATCTATTCCTCTTTCATTATGTACAGAAACATTTCAGCATCTTCTCTGAAGTAGAATGATAAAAGGATCTTTAGAGCAGTTTTCAAGTAAAATATACTTGGATTCTTAAGAAATAAATATGGTTACATTTTCAACAGGTCCAGAAAACCAAGTACTTTTGTGAAAGTCAAAATTAATTGTTAGTAAATCCTGCTGTGTAGAATTGCTGGCAACAAATTACAGTATCGAGACATTCTTCTGTTTAAGCACCCTTTTTAAAATTTAAGAATTTTTACTGGTTTTTCAAGCATCTCATCTAAGTATATATATACAGGCAATTATAAAATCTTTCATATGCCATGCAGCTTTTCTTTTGAATGAGAAAAGAAGTGGTCTACAGTCTTTTGACTGTTGTCTTATCAACCTTCTGAACTCACAATGCTCAGTATCATGAATTCTTCATCTAGTTGGCTTTCCAAAAAGTTTGAGGCTGAAACTAAAAGTGATTAGCAGATTTTGTCCTAATTCTAAGCTATTATGAGCATACTTACCTATTACTAGGTTATATTTATTGAATGCTTATAATTTCTCAGGTACTGTGTTAAATGTTGTATATACATCTTTTACTTGATATTTTCATAATCAAAAGGTAGCTAGTATTAATCTCCTTATGTTACAAAAGGAGAAACAGACTCTTATCCAGGTACTTTGCCTTAGATTACACACAGCAAGACTTAGCACAGCCAAAAGCAGAGACCGAGGAGTCTGAATTCAGAATCCAGTTTGCTCAACACAAGTGAAAACTCAGGAAGGATCTGAAAAAAAAATCACTAAGTGAAACAAACAAACAAAAAAATCTGTTGATATAACATCATTTTTATATGTTATTTATTTTAATATTTCTCTTCTCACCAAAAAAAATCTATAACAATTCATCATTACAAAGTTTAAAGATACAAACATCACTTTTCACTTCTTGAGTTAAAAATGGGAAAAAAAATTACAAAACAAAATTTGGAAATTTCATGATGATCTGATTTTTTGACAAAAGAGTCTGCAAACAAGACTGAATTTTGATGAATTTTGACTGGACTAAATAAGAATAACAACAAGTTCCATTTTAAAATTAACATGATATAGAGCAATTAACTGTTTATTTGCCATTCAAATAATTTACTGCAGGTCTGAATATATAATATTTTATTTTTGCGAACTTAGCCTCCTTATTTGCATTCAGAAGATCATAATTGAATACATCACTTTATTTTCTTTTTAAACAGAGGGAAGATGGGACAGAACGGACAAGAGCCTGTAAAACAGCCAGGGGTAGGCGTAGGACTAACAGACACTGAAGGTAAGTTAAAATTTACAATATTGGGCTTAGGTTGAATCTACACTCCACATTATAAGTGTTTGATTTGTTTTTCTCTTAACATGAATTTAAATCTCTAAGGACTAATGGCAAAGGCTCTAGGTAGTAAGTCATCATAATCCATTAAATGAGAATGACTTTGTGTTTACTTAACAATTTCCCAATTCCCTCATTTATATTTAACATTTAAGTACCTTGGGGAACTGAACATTTACAAGAGAATGAATGAGCAGGATGACAGGAGAGATACTTAGAAGACTTTCTCAGGGAAAAACAATATCTTCTTGAAATTTTAAAATGTGTTTTGTTTAAAATACCACGAAAATAAAAATCAGTCATGAAACCTCATCTAAGTCCATGGAAACTCTTAAATATTTGAAGCTAAGAAGAAACTAATGGTGTAAAAATATCATTTTATAGAAATATTAATTCCTGAGCTAATTTCTGAAGTAAAAACTTAATTTGAAATTAAATTTGAACACCAACTTTAAATTTGGTTTTATCAAACAAATAGTAAATTATTACAAAATGAAAAAAAAATCCCTACTTCAGCAAATAGAATAATACTATTTATAAGCTGCACAATGACTAGCTTATGCTTTCTAATATTGTGATAAAATTGGTAGTTCTGTTATCCTTCATGAATTGCATCAACCTCTCAATTTTAACTAGACTAAGTACTTCACACTATTTTAAGTACTTTTCATGTATCTCATTTAATTCTTACCTTTGAGGTAAATAGCAACATAAATTGGCTTTACATAAAAGGAAACTGAAGTACAAACATAACACATGTCAGAACAAGTGAAAATGACACCAAAAGTCATGCTATTAAAACGAATGTTTGTGGGTACGAACTCACAAGAACACTAAATGGGGAAACAGGAGATGGGTTTCAATTCTGGTCTGTTACTAGGTATGTGACCTTATTTCTCTATCATCCAAAAGCTCATCTGACAAATTCTGAGTTTAAGTGATACCTAAATTTTCTCTTCCTTAAAGAGTGCTTAAGTGGATACCATATTTTTTCTGGTTCTACTCAAAAGTCTCAATTTTTCCTTGGACTTCTTTAAGAACTGTTTCCTCTACCTGTTGTTATTAATATGTTCCCCAGGGTTCCAGCCTCAATCCACCAAGCCTTTCAAGTATCCTCTCCCTGCATAAGCTCATCGGCTCCTTCTTCTATTAGTAGATTAGTCCCAAATCTACTAGCCAAACTCCCTGGAATTCAGACTCAGATAGTTAATGCCTGTCAGGTATTTGCGTCCAACCAGGAATATAGAAACCACTCTGAATACTTCAAATAGAGGAAATGAACAGCTGGCAATTGATTGTATTCTCATGAAAGAGGTTGAGAATCTTGAGTAGCGAACAGTGAGGCAACAGAAGGAAGCTACTGTCCCTGTAGGCTAGAGGCCAGTTGGAGCTGAAACCAGGGTAAGCCCGTCTTGCTGAGAGCAAAAAACAAGAATGAGAATAGCAAATGCCAGATGTATATCCCGAGACAGACAGGGATGGGGAGAAATATCCTGGTTTCTCCTTTCTTCCAGTTCTCCAATCTCTGCCAGTGCCTGATCAAATCCAACTGCAAACTAGTTGACAGGGAAGCAGCAGAGGAGGAGGCTACTCTGAGAGAGCAAGGGAGACACTGACCAGAGAAAGCGTCTGAGAGCGCGTATGCACAGCACCAGCACAGTATTTTACCTCGATGTATCAAACTGCATATGCCCTGCACTTCACTCACCCTCTCCCCCATTTTGCCTCATTTTCCTTCTATGTTCTCCTACAATTCACAAAATTTGCACCAATTTATATTATAATTGGCATATTTTATCATTGTTCTTTGATTTAAATTACCTATTTCTACGCTTGTCTCCTCCATAAGGCTGAACAGCTCTCAGACCAGAGGTGTGATTTGTTCATCTTGGTATCCTAGCAGAGAGCCTTGTCCCCAGAATTGCTTAAAGATGTTTGTTGAGTAAATGAATAACCAATATGATCATCTATACAATTAATGGCTATTGGTTTTCATCTGACTCTAGAATTCATGTATGTAGAGAAGTAATAAATGCAAGTTATAGCTACTGAATTTCACCCTTTAATCCTAAAGTTTATAAATATAATTGTTTTAGTATAAATGTTAACAGCTGTCAATGAATAGAAATTGTTCATCCTAACACTGCTTTCTTCTTTTGTGTCAGTCCCACATAAAACATGCTTGTTTTAAAACAAGGAGCCAATCAGAGGCTACTTTATTCCTATTTAAACTCATGAATCAGTATGTTTTCACTTTAGTGAAATGATCCTGATCAACAGTTGATCTCAGATTAGTTAATGAGCAGAGGGGCGAGGGTTGAGAATGGGAATGAGACAGAAAATGTAATATAATGGGAACAATTTATAATTGCCCTTTAGATAACAATGTTTTGGACAAGTTGTTTTTGGCTGAGTTACTCCTGATATTTGACAGTAGTCAAATGTGTAATTTACATATCTATGTGAAGTTGGGCATGAGTAGTTCTGTAAGAGATGTATAAAGGACAGTTAATCATATGGAGAAGAAAACTGCAATAATATTAAACTTTCAGGAACAATTCTAAATTAGAAACAATATATAAGCAGAGTAGGGAGAAATGATTAAATTAGGAAGTTATTTTTTCTGTGAAGATAGGAGATGACATCAATTTAAGGTGACAGATTTTGTTTCATCTGCATAGAAATATGGAATCAACTTTGAGTTGTCCTTAACACGTATGATGCATATTTTGTTTGTTTTGAGTGATCCAGAGAATTACTTTTAATTTCTTTTGTTGTCAGTTAACATAAACAGCCAATTTAATGAGAAAACAAAAAACAAATGGGTTAAAATTCGATTTGTTTTTAGACAAAATATATAGTTTCCTGATTGTATTTCTCCTCCTTTCAATTCTTCACCAGGGCATCAGAAAAACAGTGTGTCTTTGTAGAAAAAAATCAGTTTTCTTGAAATTGTAGATACAATGTTTCCCTTTGTCTTGAGTATTTCATATTCTTCGTTTAAGCACATTATTTTTATGCTCTAAGGGATATTGATCCACAAAGATTTACTTTAAGTCAGTATATTTTTTTTTTTCTTTCAGGGTATTATGAGGGTACATTTTGGTTGCATTTTATGTCTGTGCCTCACCCAAGCAAGGGTTAGAGGCATGCACCTCCCCTCTACAATGCTCACCATGTCCTTTACTTGTGATTTTACCACCCCATCCCCCTAATCCCTGGAGAATATTACTACCACCTGAGCACCACAGTGTTAATCAGTTAGTACCTATTTGATGGCGAGTACAAGTGGAGCCTATTCTTCCAATCTTGTGATACCTCACTTCAGATAATGGGCTCACGCTCAATCCAGGAAAATATACGAGGTGCTAGCTCACTGTCATTTCTTATAATTGAGTAACATTCCATTGTATACATATACCAAATTTTAACAATCCACTCATGAGTTGACGGGCACTTAGGTTGTTTCCACATCCTTGCAATAGTGAATTGTGCTGCCATAAACATTCGGGTGCAGATGTCTTTATTATAGAATATCTTCAGCTCTTTTGGGTAGAAAAGGCAGTGTACTTTAATCCAAAGTATATCATATATTTTAAGTAATCACTTTCAGACACTTTGTTCACATAAAATTCTTATTCCTGTTTTGACTTTATAAAGTGCAGAATGTAAAAAGTAATGCTTTATGGGGTTGACATTTTCTGTTGAGCATATTACTGAATTTTTTTAATGTTAAATACCCATATCTTTGTTCTACTTATTAAGCAAGTCTATTCATTCTGGCTTCTATTTTTTAAAAAATCATTTTTCTACTTAGTTATTTTTTAAATAATGTTTCATCTTCTCTATAGCACTGACTTGTGAATTTTAATCCCAGTGTGAGATCCATTTAATGGATCTGAATGTGAGATCTGTTAAATGTTCTGGGGTTCTGACCCAAGTTGTAGTAGAAAATAATACTCTTTTGGATTATCTCTGTTAATAAATGATTGAATTTCCACAATTTAATTAAGTACATAATGTAAAGTGCAAATTAGCACTGTGTTTGTCACATGGCTAACACCCTGAAGTTGTAGCTATTATTAAATTAGAAGTGAATATGGAACAGAGTCACTTGGATCCCACACAAAGGACTAATATTATCAGGATTAATAAAATATTATGCACTTGTTGAGAGAGCTATACAAGACAACTCTTCTTCAAGATTTAGAGCAAACCAATTAGACTTTCCAAATGCACAGATGAGTGTTTTTTCAATTTACATTAAAAATTTATAATTACACTCTTAAGATAGGCTATCTGGCCCTTCCCTACATTTTTCCCATTAGTTAGATGTATTTAATACAGTTATTCTTTGCCAGTAGTCAACTATATAGTAGCTGCCTTGACCCAATTATTCTCCTAATCCAGCTGTTCACAAACTTAAGCAAGCATTGCAATCACAACTTTCCATGAGGTTTAATTTTCTTGGATATAAGTATTTAAAGAACAAATAACTCTAATAAATCATTGATTTACTCAAGAATCTTTGGAGGCTTGAATTTAGTGTCAGAAAGAATGTAAATTCAGTTTCCAGAACAAATCTCTACCACTATAGAAATTTACTAAGCTCTACTCTCAAATGTTTTCAAATAATTGCGTGTGTGAAAGAACATTATCATTAACGTTAACCTAAGGGGGGAGGCATAGGGAAAGAAAATGAGATTTAGTTCATTATATTATTGGAAATTTTTAAAAATCATAACTTATGTAGAAATAATGGAAATCTATGACCACAACAATTTCATTTTAACTGGTATCTCAATATCCATTATATATATGTATATATATGTATACATACATACATATGAAATATAAATATAATTTATTTTTTGAGATGAGGTCTCACTATGTTGCCAAGGCTGCTTTTGAACTTCTGGGCTCAAACAGTCCTTCCACCTCAGCCTCCTGAGTAGCTGAGACTATAGGTGCATGCCACCATGTCTGGCTTAGATATATATTTTATACATTGTTCTAACAGTCATTAGTATAGGCCCTTTTAGGTAAATGAAGCCCACGATGCAAACGTAGAACAGAAATGACTCCCTGGAGTACACTGATAAACATCTAGGCCTCAGAACTGGAGTCTTCTATCTTGTTCAATATAAACACACAAAAAAAATTTTAAAAAATACAGTTTTATCCAAGTATTTTATTTATTTATTTTTTCATTGTTGTTTTGGGCTTTTTTTTTTTTAATTTTAGAAGATTTAGGGGATGCAAGTGGAGTTGTGTTACATGGATATGTTGTATCGTGGTTAACTCTGGGCCCATTACCCAAAGTGTACATTGTACCAGTAGGTAATTTTATATCCCTCACCTCCTTTTCACCTGCCACTTTGCAGTCTCCAATGTCCATTAAGTAACTCTGTATGACCATGCATACCCATAGCTTAGCTCCCACTTATAAGTGAGAATATGTGGTATTTGGTTTTTATTAGGCCTCCAGTTCCATCCAAGTTCTTGCAAAAAACATTATTTCATTCTTTTTATGGCTGAGTAGTGCTCCATGGGGGTGTATGTGTGTGTGCGCGCATGTGTGTGTGTATACCACATTTTCCTTGTAGAGATCGTTCACCTCCTTTGTTAAATATATATATTTGCTGTTATTGCAAATGGAATTGAGTTCTTAATTTGGTTCTCACATTAATCTTTGTTGGTATATAGAAATGCTACTGATTTGTGTACATTGATTTTGTAACCCGAAACTTTACCAAATGCATTTATTAAATCTGGGAGTCTTTTAGAGGAGTCTTTAAGGTTTTCTAAGTGTAAAATCATATCATCAGCAAACAGAGATAATTTGACTCCCTATTTCCAATTTAGATGCTCTTTCTTTCTCTTGCCTAATTGCTCTGGCCAGGACTTCCAGTACTATGTTGAATAGGAATGAAAAAGTGAGCATTCTTGTCCTCTTTCAGTTCTTAGTGGGAATGCTTTCAATTTTTCCCCATTCAGTGTGATATTGGCTGTGGGTTTATCATATATGGCTTTTATTATTGTGAGGTATGTTCCTTCTATGCTCTTTTTTAAATAGGAAAAAGGAATGGAGTAAATTATGGATATCTTTTTAAGGTTTTGTAGATTGGAATATTCAAGTGTTCTATATAAAATAGTCATTTGGTTTTCTTTTTTTCTTCTGTTAAACTGGAATGTTTAAAAAGTAGTCTCAAACAGAAAAATATAACCCACTATGAAAAGCTATTAAATGTCAATGAGGAATTTAGAAAGTATGAACACTTACAATATTGAATCTTTCCATGCATGTACAAGGTAGCCCTTTTTATTTATTCATCTTGTAGGACTTTAAGGGGGGTTGGAGAATATATGGGAAACCGTGTAAAAACAATACATACCATGTAGTTCGGCTATGGATCTAGAATTCAGGACAGAGATCTGAATTTGGATTTAGACTTCAGAGTCACAATGTGATAACATTTATGGAGTACCTAACATGAACCAGGAGCAGTGAGGAGCATTATCTCTTTTAAGCCCTATATATTAGAAGAGAAAAATCTCAGTAATAATATGTAATAGGCTTTATTTTTCTTGCAATTCCCATGAAGGGAAACTATGAATCAGAGGATTTTAGTGGCTTTAGAAGCAAAGTCAAGACACAAACCGAGCTGTGTCTCATACTTAAAGCCTGTGCTCTTAACTAACACACAACACTACCTCACCAGGATTTATGCATGGCATTTGAAATTACTGGGGTTGCTGATAAGAATGAAAAGTGCAGAGGGTAGCTGTTCAGTCCGTGAGTATCAGTATTATAATATAGGCACAAAGTTTTAAAATGACAATTTAAATTTCTAATTTTCACTCCTGAACTTATATGCAAAAAAAATTTAGGTTCAAATTTATAAATAATTTTATTTATCGTTTCTTCTTTAATTGTTTTCTTAGATAGTCTTTACTCATACAAAGGATATTAAGTGCATAACTATTTCTATTTTCTTCTAGCTCTTTTGTGATGTGAACGATAATACCTAATTCTTTAAATAAAATTATTTTATTACATGTGATAAGGTAACAGTCAAACTCTCCTTTCCTCACTCATATGAAATAGCACATCAATCACACTCAAAATTCTCAAGCATATTACATCTGGTCATGGGCTTTATGGAGTATTTCACTGACTTATTTGTCTATTTGTATCCATCGGTGCCATACTCATTCAATTATTCTAATTTTATATTCAGTTTTTCTAAGTTGAACTGATTTTACCTGGTTATTTTAAAAATAAGCTGATATATGAGAAAATATAAAATGAGTATAGTGATCAAATTGTATTAATGCATAACAGGAAAAATTTGGTATCATTTGCAGTAAATAAATAACTTCCTACTATCCACCTAAATGATTATGAATATCCATTCTCTTGAAACTCTTTAGGCTAGTGTGGTGAATCATGCCTTATAGTCCTAGCACTTTGGGAGGCTGCAGCAGGATTACTTGAGGCTAGGAATTTGAGATCAGCATGGACAATGTCCCTACCCCCTCCCCCCGAAAAAAAGCTGGATGTGGTGGCACACACCTGTAGTCCTACCTACTGGGGAGGCTGAGGCAGGAGGATCACTTGAGCCCAAGAGTTCAGAGTGCAGTGAGCTACAACTGCACCACTGCACTCAAGCCTGGGTGACAGAGGGAGAGTGTGTCTCAAAATAAAACCTCTTCAGGAGCAGTTATTGCAACTAAGTATTCTCTTTATGTAACATACTCATTAAAGACATTCTGATAGTACCAATGTTATATATTGAGAGATTTTTCACTTTTAAGAAACCTGACTTTGGAGTGAGCCTGGGGTCTGCGTTGAGTTGGGTAGGTGGTCTCAGTCCCTGGAGAGCCGTGGCATTGGTGAGCACTGCGTGCTTTTCTTAGTCCAGTACCGTGGCTTGAGGCAGACACCATCACCTTATGTAAACCAGCTACTTTTGTTGTATTCTTTGGCCACAGAAAACCCTCGCCCCCATACACAAATGCACATGCCCACAACCTCTCTAAGTCTGTGACAGAACATTTTGGGCACAGCATTCCTAGGTAAAGAAGTACTTGTCATGCAAAGAAGAGGGTTAACTTTATAATTATTACCATTTAGGTAATTGTTTGCAAAAGTCAATTGGTTTTATTAAGAGGCCAAAGTAAAAATCATTATTAAAAAACATTGAGTTTAAGTAAACCTACTACAATAGTATTTTGCATTTAAGACTAATATTGCTTCTGTCTCACCTGGGAATATGTTGAGAAAAATAATCTACAGTCTGAGCCAATAATTTCACTTAATTTTTAATGTTTTAAATGTTCATCTAGTCTGTAGATAAATGTAAAGAAAAAAAAGTAGTATGCTAGAGAAATGGGGGAATCAATCAAAATATCTTTATTGTTCCTGCTTAAGAGAACAAGAAATTGGCAATTTGAGATCACAAAAAAAGAAAGAAAACTGACTTTGATGACAGTAAAATATAAAATCTCCTAAAAAAACTGGAATTCAGACTATCAAGAGTTGCTTTTAACTTTTTTCACTTCACTGAAAAGTTAAAGAGAGATTTATAAATGTTCAGCAAGAAAAAAATTTCAGAATTTTGAAAAATGCCAATTTTTATGAAAGATAATTCACTTTTTCACCATTTAGATTATTAGTCACTTTCTCTAATTGAAACATATTTTTATTTCTTTTATTTAAAAAATTTTTAAAAATTACACAGTTTTCTATAAGGAAAAGCCTTTTATAGGTAAGTAAAGAAAGTAGAACTAAAACAAGAAAAGACCAGCACCTTTCACAAAAGAAGCCCTGGATCAACCAAGTGTTACTTTCCCTTAAGGAACCCGTTTTACAGATAAGAAAGTGTCATAGACCCAAGTTAACATACTCTGAGGAAAGCACACGCTGTTTGTTTATTAGGTGTTTGACTACTAGTCTCTAAGGCAATCAATATATCCTATTATTTTTCTTTGTATCAGTAAAAACTGGGAAAAACTGTGATGGTTTTGTTTAAATCTCTCATTTTTAAAAAAGAATTGCTATCTACTCAAGCCTTTTGCACTAGAGTATTTTCCTACATTAAGCAGATGCAATTTTAGGCTGTTATCACCCAAAGCAGATGCTGATTTGTCTATGAAATAGCACACCATTGTGATTTCTCTAATTCACATTGCACTCTGGAGCCCAGACAACTATCATTGATGTTACAGAATGCTAAGTGGGGTAGCAGGGCTCTGCTCTACACATTTTATTATTACATTGTTGTGACTGAACAAAGTATATACATTCCAGTTGATGATTCACCTTTTTCAAAATCATTAACACGTATCTCTTAATTTATACAAATAACAACAGCAACACAACAACTGCCATTTATGTGCCAAGCACTCTGCTAGGAACTTTAAAAAAATGTGTGGCTCCAACTCTCACAACGACCCTTTAAAATAGGGCATTATAATATTTATGGTAGTCCCAGTATCTAGAACGTGGAATTACACAAAGTGCCCACTCGATAAATATTTTTGAATCAATATTGAATCAAGTTAAATAAAGACTCAGAGAGTAAAAGCTAAATAAAGCTTAGTAACAGTTTGAAATAGAAGTAAATATCTACACAAAAATACTGTTTTAAAATGTGAGATTCTTTACATATGCCTGACACACCCAAGACGTCTTGAAAAGTCATGTGAACACCGTATGTTGATGTACAGCTTTTAAGGAGTTTATCAGCCGAAAATTGAACTCAGAGAGATGATATGATTCTGATGAAAACTGACATAATTTACTTAAAAGCATAGTAACCTGCATTTATATTGATTGTGCTTCTATTTTTGCAACGCACAGCTGGATATACAGAAGCTTGTTAATGCTGAGTCTCTGCCAGAACAAACAGTCTAGTGGGACAAGCATGCTCATGAACAATTGGGGTGAAAGTTCTGATCGACGTGAATGTACACTGAATATTAAGGTACTCTGCTCTAGGTTAGATTAGGAAAGACTTCCTGGGAGGAATGTTTTTTTTTTAGATAATTCTTGAAATAAAAGAAATCTGTTTAGATTTCTAGTTTGATGAGGGCTGGCAAGGGTTTCAATAAGGGGAAACCTCGTGTTCAAAACCTTTGCCACATGAGAGAATAAGTGATATTGATGAACCTGTAGTCACTTCTGCCTGATTGTGACAGTTCCGTGCTGGAGGGAGTAGTGGGAGAGAGGCCTTGAAAGGTAGTCACAGTTCAGAGAATTTACGAAATAGCGAAACTGTCAGGAGAAATTTACACTCTACACTGTAGATTGGCAACTGAAAAATACAGATTGATTTTTAAGAAGGAAAATTACACAGGTTTGGTGCTGCAAAGGGTGGGTCATAGGGGATCATATCTGTAGTCAGAGACCCATTAAGAGGAAATTCAGTAGTCCAGGTAAGGACTGATAAGGACTGGAATGCAGGCAGGGGCAGAGGCAGGAGACACGGGGACAGACAGCTCTGAAAGCTATCTAGGAAAACAAATGAGGTTTCTTTGCTCTAAAAGTGGTACGGAATCAAAATACAAACAAAACAGCTTTGGGCACTAGTGTCCTAGAGATGAGATGATGCAGTAATAATCATCATCATGTTATAATGATACTGATCATGAATGATCAGTAGTTAACACAAGTATGATTTAAAAGGAAGAAAGAGAAAAAAGTGTTAACAACAAGGGGCGAAGTAAAAAGTGATAAACTAAGGGAACTGTGGGAAAATGATGAAATGCAGACCTATATTTCACAGGTTTTTAAAGAAAGTAATTGGCTGTTCTGTATAAGATAATCTGGTATTTTGAAAGGTGAAATAAACAAGTAAAATGGAGTTTGAACTAGACAGGATGTTTAAATTTTGCTCTCTTAACTTCATTCATATATAGTGACATGGATGTGTTGTTGCAAATATGGAAAACTTGGAAATCTAATCCACCTACTGACTAGTATGTGAGTGTGCAGAGCACTCTAAGTGAAGGAAAAAATCACTGGCAGATAAGTTCAGGACATATTGGACATTTGTAATAAAAACTTTCAGGGTGTATCCTGAAAACAGTAGAAGAATTAGTGTTAATTTTTTAAAAATTTTATACATCTATGGTATTATACTAAGAAATCAGAAATTCAGAATGCTAATATAAGGTATTAAAAGCAGGCTTAATCAAAATAAACTACAATTCTATATTTGGAAAAGCTTAAATGTTGATATATCCATTTTACAAAGTTGTCTGGGAACAGTAAGAGATTTCTTGGAAACAGAAGAAATGGGGTTTATCAAAATACTCCTCTCCTAAACTAAGAAAGTTAACTGAGTTATTTTGCCTTTTTTAAACAATTGTTTTCACTCATTAATGTTACATTAAATCAGAGAAACAGGCTTATTGAACAGTTAAAATTAATAAACAGTCTTTTAGTATTAAAGTGCCTGAGTTCATTTCCCATTCTATGGTTCTGTGTTGAGTTAAGTAGGGGAATGCTCTGTTTGGCTTCTAACTACTTTAATTGGTGGAAAGCGTAGTTTAAAATGAATTCAGTTACTACAAGAGGCCAAAAGAACAGGAACCATTTCTCAACAATTTATTTTCAAGACAGGCAGCTTTTCTTCAAGTGTTTATTACTTTTGATAGTCTGATAGTTTGAGTTCATTTCCTTTTAATTATTGATGAATTGGCTGGGTCAAAATTTAGATCAAGTTATGCAATTCAGTTTGATTGTGAGACTGCTGTGATATATCTCTGCCAACTTACAGTTTAATTTTTTATATTTAGCACTGAGGTTATCTGATTTAAATTAATATGAGCTCTTGCTCATTGATTTAAAGGTGTTTTGGTGCTCCAAATATGATCTATTTCCAGAATATGTTTTTCTTGTAATTTTAGAAACATAGATTAGCAGTGTCAGGTTGATATTTTTCTAGTGTTTTATTTGATATTTTAAATATTTATATAACTAAATTTAATTAATCATTTTCTTATTCATAGATATTTTCCTTAATAAAGCATTTAGATAT
This sequence comes from Lepilemur ruficaudatus, assembly GCA_963574885.1. Classification (NCBI taxonomy): domain Eukaryota; kingdom Metazoa; phylum Chordata; class Mammalia; order Primates; family Lepilemuridae; genus Lepilemur; species Lepilemur ruficaudatus. Next base: position 620 of record CAUYRT010087646.1, on the reverse strand, counting down.
GTTTTATCTTTTTCTTTTTTTTTTTTAGTTTTATTTTTTTTTATGGCAGCATATTATGGGGGTACAAATGTTAAGGTTACGTACATTGCCCTTTCCCCCTCCCCCCTCCAGTCAGAGCCTCAAACCTGACCATCCCCCAAACGGTGCACATCGCACGCATTATGTATGTCTATCCCCCACCCCCCGCCCCCCCCCCGGCCCGGCGGGGGGACGGCGCCAAGGGCAATGTACGTAACCTTAAAAATCTATATTAAAAAAAAAAAAAGATCTTTCCATTTTTCAAGAGAAAGTGGGCCAGGCGCGGAGGCTCACACCTGTAATCCTAGCACTTTGGGAGGCTGAGGCGGGTGGATTGCTCAAGGTCAGGAGTTCGAGACCAGCCTGAGCAAGAGCAAGACCCCGTCTCTACTAAAAATAGAAAAAAATTAATTGGACAACTAAAAATATATAGAAAAAATTAACCGGGCATGGTGGCACATGCCTGTAGTCCCAGCTACTCGGGAGGCTGAGGCAGAAGGGTCGCTTGAGCCCAGGAGTTTGAGGTTGCTGTGAGCTAGGCTGATGCCATGGCACTCTAGCCCGGGCAAGAGAGTGAGACTCTGTCTCAAAAAAAAAAAAAA
>CAUYRT010087645.1:0-11795 GCA_963574885.1 Lepilemur ruficaudatus | reverse complement strand
TTTATTTGTATAACTGCTTGTGGCCGTGGCGAGGCCCTTGCTGTATGGAGTATGATTTACTTACCGGTCCCTGATAGTCACATGGGTGGGTTGTCAGGGTCCCACTTATCCAGGCAACCCTGTGGTTGGGTGCAGAACAGTGTGGCCAGAGCACTACCTTTCTGTAAAAAAGGTGGGCCAAAGTATATATATTTGCCTGTCTGTGCATAAAATACCTCTGGAATGATTCATAGGAAAATAGTAACATTGTTACTTTGGGGACAGAAATGGAAGTGGCTTTCACGATGTACCTTTTGGTATCTTTTGCATTTTAAAGCACTAGAATGGATTTTTTTTAAGGTAATTAAATTAACATTTTAAAAACAAAAAATTCTTCCTGGGGGAAACCAAATCCTGCTCTCCCCACTTGAGGGTGGGTTAGACTTATTGACTCACTTCCAAAGAGCAGAGTATAGAGAGTGTAAAACAGTGGCTTTCTGGTGGAGAACCCGATGGACACCACCTTAACCACATGACCAAGGTGAACCTCACCTGTGGTGTCGTGTGGGTGTCTCAGACCCCTCACAGGATGTGATGAGAAGGGCACTTCATCTCTGTGATGTTTTTCAAACCTGTAATCCTGGTCTAATTATGAGAAAATTAGATCCAATAGATGAACCCAGTTTGGTGGACATTCTACAGCATAACTGGCCAGTTCTCAATACTGTCAAGGTCATGAAAAACAAGGAGAAACTGCCACAGATTAGAGGGGAGACAGGGCAACTAAATGCCATGTGGTTCCCTGAATGAAATCTATTATTTTTTTTTATAGACGGGGTCTCGCTATGTTGCCAGGGGGGTGCAGTGGCTGTTCACAGGTGCGACATAGAGCACTACACCCTTGAACTTCTGGGCTCAAACAATCCTCCTGCCTCAGCCTCCCAAGTAGCTGGGACTACAGGCTATAGGTGAATGCCACCATACCTGGCTTTAACCTGGATGGAACCTTGGAACAGAAAAGGGACATAAGTGGGAAAACAGGCAATATCCAAATAAAGTCTGGAATTCAGCTAATATTAATAGCACTTGTGCCAATGTCAGTTTCTTCATTTTGGCAAATACATTATGGTAATGTAAGATGTTAATAATGCGGGAACTGAGTGAGGCAACCCTCTATATTACTTTTACCACTTTTCTAAAAATCTAATATGATGCCAAAATTAAAAGTCCATTAAAAAAATAAAGATTTCCCAAGTTTTCATGAGAAATAAAACAAAACAAATGGCCGTACTATAAATCTTTTGAATAAAAGCTTTTTCTTTTTTGATCTATGGTTGCAGGAGCACTGGGTGTAAGTTCAGAGATTCCTCTCTCAGCCTCTGCACCCCATCTATGCAAGGGGTCACCAGGCCTGTCTCATGCTGGCTACAAACACAGTGCCCAATAACTGTCAGCCAAATAATTATTACCCTTGTTACACAGGTACAATCTTGTTTTGTGAAAGTGAGTTTTGATTCCATGATAACATTGTAACCTCATTCAGAAAACCAAGGCAGCAGTTAGCCTCATCTTTCTGGCTCCCCTTACAAGCTACCCAGGTGTCCTGTAGGAAGCGGAGACCCACACGTGTGGCCAACAGCACCGTACCTCCCTGCCTGCTTTCTTGTCGCCTTGGACCAACTTCCTTGCAGACATAGGCCAGTTTGCTACTGGATTCTGCTGCAAAGTCCCACTTCCCTTCCTCACTCTCACCCGATTTCGTCTTCTGTCTCCACTCCCCTCCTGCTAAATCCAGCACGGCCAGCGTGTACTTTACATCGTAACAGCAATTTCTCATGCGGAAACAGCCGCACCCAACCCCAGACGCACACCAGGCCCCTATCGGCAGAACTGCTGATGAAAATGTGAGGAATGTCCCCATCCTCCCATGACTCATCGCACCCAGCATGACCTTTCTTCCGCGGTGCACTCCCTTAGCGTTGAGGTTTGCATCCTCCAAGCACTCGCTGCAGACGCCCAGGCTCTCTCTGTGGTGGAAACCGCTCCTGGCTGAGGGGTTCCGAGGCCGAGCTCTGGTGACGCCTCTGCTACCAGCCAGCAAGGTGCCTGGTCGGGTAGGGAGCTTCTGAGTCTGTTGGCCCCACTGTAAAATGGGATGATAACTTCTTTCTCATAAAGAACATGTAAAAGCACTTCACAGAAGGTATGATGGGTCTGAAGGCAGGATGGACCGGGAGAGGATGGGGTGGGCAGAGTCCAGAGCAGCCCTTCTCAAAATACGCCTTTTTGAGGGAGGAGAGAAGGGAATCTCAGATTTGGACTTTCTTTTTTTTATTATTTATTTATTTTTTGAGACAGAGTCTCACTGTGTTGCCCGGGCTAGAGTGCCGTGGTATCAGCCTAGCTCACAGCAACCTACACTCCTGGGCTCAGGCGATCCTTCTGCCTAAGCCTCCTGAGTAGCTGGGACTACAGGCATGCACCACCATGCCCGGCTAATTTTTTCTATATATTTTTAGTTGGCCAATTAATTTCTTTCTATTTTTAGTAAAGATGGGGTCTTTTCTTGCTCAGCCTGGTTTCGAACTCCTGAACATGAGCGATCGTCCCGCCTTGGCCTCCCAGAGTGCTAGGATTAAAGGCGTGAGCCACCATGCCTGGCCAATTTCCAACAGTCTCTTGTGTACAATATGAACTCAGCAATATCCATTGAATTGACATGAATGGAGAGGACATAACTGTGGTGATATTACACATTTTAAACAACATAGAAATTGAATAAAATTGAGTTTTCAAAATTTATTGTGGATGTTGGTTCCATAGGAAGAAATACATTTAATTAGGGGAGACATGGAGAATTTAGTAGCAGTTTTAAAGGACAGTTCAGGAAGAACTTTGGTATTTAACTCAGAAATTTACACTTTCTCTAGAAGCAGTACTTCTGTGCTATCAGTCATAATTAGTCTCAGTTCGGGCCCAGAGAGGGACCAATGCACAGGGAATGAGGAAGAAGGGTTACAGAGCCTATCTGTGTGCACAGTGAGATTGTCTGGTGCAGACGTCCTGAATTGTAAATGGGAAAAGGTAAAGTGAAAGGGGGAACGGAAGAGGGAGTATGGACGAGCTTGTGGGGTGACAGAAAGGTTGTTCCAGCCTTCAGAAAGTATCTTCATTTGGGTGGTTGTGACTGGTGAACACAGGTGAGCATAAGAGGCAGGCCATCCTTCTACCTAAGACCCACCTACGTAACTAAACAAAACCTTCTTAGCCTGAGCTGTGGACTGGTGTGTCCTCCCAAAAGTCATGTGTTGAAACCCTAATCCCCAATATGATGGTATTCAGAGGTGGAGTCTTTGGGAGGTAATTATATTATGAAGGTAGAGCCCTCACGAATAGGATTAATGTCCTTAGGAAACACAAGAGAGATGATCTCTCTTTCTGCCAAGTGGAATACAGCAAGAAGGTGTCCATTTACAGGCCAGGAAGAGCCCTCACCAGGACCCGAATTGGCTAGCACCTTAATCTTGGACTCCCCAGCCTCCAGACCTGTGCAAAATAAATGATTGCTGTTTAAACCACTCAGACTATGGTATTTTTGTTACAGCAGCCTAAACTAAGACAGCTTGGTATTCAAAATTTTCTTTAGCATGGTCACAACTTACCTTTTCAACTTTGCCTCCCACTTCTCTGTTCACATATTTTATGCCATCACCCTTTGCCTGCATTATGACAATGGCTTCCTTACTGGTTTCTCCCATCTACTTGGCTCTATTTCGACCTGTCCTCCACACTGTAACTAGAATGGTCTTTTCAGAATGCGAATCTCATCATGTCACCCCTTTGCCTAAAGCCTATCAACTGCTCTCCATCGTCTGCATGGTCTGCCCCTGCCTCTTTGCACAAACTCATCTTGTACCACTCTCTGCCTGGGCTCCAGTTATACTGGCCTTTAGTGTCCCACCACAGAGACTTTGCATATGCCACTCCTTCTGCTGGGAGTGAGCTTTCCCTCCCTCCTTGTCTAGTTATCACCTCCTCATCCTCTGAATCTTAGCTCAGCTATCACTTTGTCAAAGGTGGCTTTCCCATGAGCCCTCCTTCCATGCTCTGAGAGCACTCTTACCACTTTGGTTTCTGGCTTACTCCAATTGTAGTTATACTCGTGTTATTGTGATGACTGGACCATGTTATTTGTTTCCCTCAATGGCCTGTGAGCAGCAGTAGGGCAGGACTATGTCTACTTTTGCTCTGTGTTCCCAGTGTCTGATAGCGTAGACATTTGATAACAAATAATGAATATGTGAATACAATTTTGGGGAATAGGGAACATAAAGCCTTTATCTCTGGCAATTTCAGTGCCTGCACAATGAATGAATGCATAAAATGTGTGTACAACTAAGAATGTGGTGTAAATGAGAATTCATTCATTCACTCCCAAGTAATGGTCAAAGGTTTACCGTGCACTGGGTAACGTGCTAGAGGCGGAGGCTAACCAGGATGAGCAAGGTCAGAGCTCGCCAGGCTTTAAGTCTCGGCTGTGCAAAGTGTGCCTCAGCAATATACCCTGGCTCAGACCTCACCTCGGCCATCTCCCACTTGCCCATTTCAACTTTTTGTTCCTTTTCACTTTGGCAGAGCCCCTTGCCCCCGCCTATATAAACTCTCCTCCCCCTGGACTCTGCTTTTAACGGCATGCCAGCATCATTCTGGTGGCACGATCTCACGATTCCTCCTAAGAGTACTCTGCTGGCCAGAGTGACCAGCTAGCCAGGCTGCCCTCCTAGACCTGGGGACCTCAGGAAGACCCCTCAGGCATGAGAACCAGAATGTCTGGGGCACCTGGGCAAGCACGAGTGTGGGTGGGGGGAGTGTGGAGGCTGGAGTGCACCTGGGAGGTGACAAAGGCTCTGCCTGGATGGCACTGCTGGCCCAGGCCAGCCCCCGGCCCCATGAGGGGACTTGCAAAATTTCAGTGAAAGCACTTCAAAGCAAAGGTCCCTTTGCTTTGGGGCAAAGGTCCTGCCACTTCAAGGCAGTCCTACTACCTGGCTTTCTGGACCCCTCAGCGTCACACCCGAGCTCTGGGAGTGGCCTGCAGGAGAGCCGTGACCAAGCACTGTCCCTTCTATCAGTGGTGCTTCAAATGCAGCTGGCTCACCTTGGCATTCTGCCACAGGGAGCAGAAAAGCCCAGCAGCAGGCAAGTGTCCCCGTCTTCCGTATTTACCTGTATCTTCCCCCTGGGCAGTTCCAACACTACTTTCCTTTCTTTGTGTTCCTGGTTCTTTGACCTCCTTAGCTACAGACTCTAGCTTCTGATTACTGGCCTCATTCTCTCCTTACTTGAGGAGTCATCTGGGCCAATTCTCCTGCTCACCAACTCCAGCCCTTCCCCAATGGTGTCTCACCCCCACAGGTCCCCTTGGCTTAACACACTGGCAGCATCAGGGTGCCACCAGTCCTGCTGCAGAAAGGTCACTGTACAGCCCAGCTCCGAATGTCAGCTCCCTTGGTAATTCTTTCGGTAGCTGCAACTGGCCTGCTCCGAATCCCTCTGTGATTAGCAGCTTCTGTCTCTGAGCAGAATTAATCACATCCAATTTTAAGGCAGTAGGTTCTATCTGCATCTCAAGGGTGCAGAGGGAGAGGCTGCAGCCTGAGCCCCAAGATTTTACGCAGAGACCTGGCCTTCTAGATAATGTACAGTATTGACCACTTTGCACTTTCTCTTTGGTCATTCCCATGGACAGGACAGTGAGCAAGGAGGAGAGGACAGATTTAAGAAGTGCAAACTAATGTTTCTAAGATATATTCCCAAAGGCGCAGAGCTAAGTGGATTCCACGAACCTCAAGATACACACGGAGGCTTTTCATTGGAACATGGACCTCAGGGCCATGTTAGTCGGTCAGTTATCACCACTACTCTCCATTGCCAGGCTGAAATATTTATTTGAAAAACTGAAAACACAGATGCAATGTATTATACAAAGAAAGGTCTTAATACCGTAATAAAAGTATTGTTGGAAGGAAACAAAAGCCAGTGGCTACCTGCCCTGGGAAGGTAGGCACTCAGTGAAATATGAAATTCATTGATAGGAACTATCCTAATGAAAAATTGGGGGACAGGTTAAAAACAGAAGAAAGGAAAAATAAACCCAACCCAATCCCTGCAAATCTAAATGTGAAAGTTTGTTCTAAGTTTGAGACAATGGCATTATCACCAAGATTTAACCGAAACCCCCTCGGTTTGTCCCTATGAGTGGTAATCAGCTTAATTTAGGGCCTTCAAACCTGAGGTAGTTGAGGGTCACCTGAAAGACATGTCTGGAAAAATCTACTCTCAGAATCGGACCCAACAGCATCTAACCAATGGTTTCACCTTGCTTTGGCTCCTGGGGTGAGGCGGTGCCACCGCTGTGTGTTGCTGATCTTATATTTGGTGTGGACCTGGAAGAAATTGAGCACACGTAGCTGGCCCGGTTTGCTGTGCTGAAGGCTGGCAGGCCCACGATGGTGGTTTTCTCTGCTACAGGTGGTGCAGTCTCTGGAGGACCCAGGATGGCAGAGAGAGGGCAAAGCCGGTCTGCTTGGAAGGCCAAGGTTGGGACTGAAGGCTTTCATTGGCAGGAAGGATTTCCAGAGATTTGGAAAAGTGGTAGAAGGTAGCAAGACATTTCCCAGTTATCAAAGACCAGGGTGAAGTGGAGCCAGTAGACCCCTCTAGACTAAGAAGCTGGCAAAGAAACGAGAACTTCCTTGGTACAGCTGAGAACCAGCTCCTTCTCAGGGGCGAGAGGCCAAAGCAAACAAACCTGACCAAAATGACATGTACTTGTGATCCCTGCGCTACCTGTTATAAACCTTGGTGTCTGACTTGGAGCTGGAAACAATTCCAAGAAAGGATGCTCTGGGCAGTGTTTGGTTCTTCCAACCACTGGGTTAAGGACTCATATTCAGGTGGGCTCCTAGGGACACTGCAGGATTGGCAAACAATCTAAATTATAGTCTGATTTAAACTCCTTGCTCAGATATAAAATAACCCCACAAAGGAAAGTATTTTCTTCTATTTTTTTTCCTTATTATGTATACAAATATCCTTACTCTAGAGGCATTAGAGCACTGTATGACAAAATTAAGCTGCAACTGAATATCAACCTCTTATTCATCCTAAGCTGTTCTTTTCTTGCCATCTTGTCTTGTCATGACCCATTTACACTCAGCCCAAGACTGCGGTCACTAGTGATGCTCAGTGACTCATTTAAAAGGCTGTGAAGTTCATTTTTAGCTTTAAGATGTGATTCCTGTTTTAATCAAAGGTATTTCACAGCACGTATAGCACATTCGTTTTTAGAAGAGCAAAGGTAGGACAATTTGACTTTGGCTGGAGAATGGAACAGTTTCTAATCTGAGCTATTATGAGAGTAATTACACTCCATCTGACAGGTATTTCCCCATGTGACACTGAATTAGCCTGTGCTCCTGTTTAAGTGCTTTCTTAACTGTTTTATTACTTAGGCTAAGTCCGGGAAGGTTTTAAAAATTACTGTGGCTTCTTTTTAGAGGGAGTGTTATTCAGAGCATCTTAATCGGGTGCAATGCACTATACTTTCCCCCCATTGGTAATTCGGAACACATGCATTTGAATGGTTGCGACCTTGGAAGTGAGGACCAGCCACTTTCACAACTGGCAACCCACACTGAGAACACACTGATTGGCTTAACTGGCACAACTGGGACAGGATGCCACACACCACTCCTTCTGAGCCGTGGGATGGAAGAACACTGAGCACAAAGCAGCATTAAACTTAAGACTGCCCAGTTCCTACTGCTCAGACCTCCTTAGCCCAATATGGAGGTCACACATCTGTGTATGGTCATCTGAGATCCTGGGAGACTGTTTTTTGGAGTGCCCCACTTAGAAAATGCACAGAAAGGGAACTGGGGGGTGTGGGGTAGAAAGAGGGGGGCTGATTCACAGTGATCAAACAGCAGTCTCACAACCCGTCACGTAGCAAAACTTAGCAATGTTCCTTTGGGACCGGTCCTGGGAAGTGCTTGTTGGCTACTACTACTGAGTTGCTAGAGATAAAGAAGGAAGACGTTGTTTTCCCAAGATCAGAAGGTCACTTAGATGCTGGGGTCCATCTGGGAGTGGAAAAGTGCTGGCTGGCTGCCCGTCTCTAGGAGGCTGTTCATGTGCCCTCTGTCCTCATCCTGTCTGTCTGTCGGGCAGCAAGAACCTGGAAGGTGTGGCTGGAAGGTGTCAGAGCCAGTGGCTCCCCTTTCTCATTTTTCTGATCCCAGAAGCTCGGAGGGACCTGCTTGCTTTGGGGTCCTCGCCAGGAACAATCCAGGTATGGCACCTTGGCCTCACTTCTATTCTTGAAGGCTGATGCCACAGGGCAGTGACACAAGCCTCGCCACAGTCACAAGCATCTTTCTGTAGGCTGTTGCTGCTTAAAGGAGGTTAGTAATAAATACTAGGGGTACCAAACCAAGCACAGGGCTCTTTCCTGATGGAAGCAAGCGTGTCTGATCTTCCAGGTCTGTCAACTGGGTAGAACATGGAACGATCTTCTTCAGATTCAAGAGGATGCCAAGGCAGACGTCTGGAGAAAGGAGTTGGGAATCCCTCCCACGCTCCCTCTTAGGGCCCTGCCTGGGAATGAAGGGAGGTGGCCCACTTGACGTGACATGGACAATTCAATCCGGGGGAAGTAGTGTTGTTACTCTCACCAGCTTGGTTCAAGAGTGAGTTAAGGTTTTTGAGCCTGGTCACAGGAATTCCCAAGAAAGGTGTCCCCTGAAGACCCGGGCCATGCGTACCCCTCCTGTCCCTCCTTCTGTTGCCCTCTCACTTGTGAAGGGGGACAGAGGCTTCCAGCTGGAGTCTAGCTGGAGGGAGGAAAGGCACTCGCTCTGCTTCTGCCTTTTGAGCACAAGCTGTTACTCAGCAGCTCTGCCTGACGCTGGAGCGTGGCCTCGGCCACCCAGCCCTCGCTCAGCAGCAGGCGGAGGTGGAGCACCAAGGCGAAGCCTGAGCAGCACCGTTGCTGGAACTGCCGTGGGGTGGGGCCCCAGGGAACTCAGAGCTCCAGGGACATGCCCTTTGGGAGAGTTGGCTATGTGTGTGAAACGTTAAAAAAAAAATCAAACCAAAAAACCCCAACCAACCACCATAAGAAGCAGTGGGAATCCACGGAACTGCCCAAAGAGGGGTAGAACACGCTGGCATTCTCAGCCAGGACACCCCGCTGTTCTTCTGACTGTGTGGATTCAGGGTAGTGTCCTGGTTTGGAATCCACCAGCCCGCTGATGCTCACAAGTTTGTGCAAATGATGAAACTGAACAGACTGAGAAGAAAACAGAAAAAAAAATGCATAAGATCTTCCCTCTCCAAGCTCTTGACAACACCAAGAAGCCCCTCTAATAAGGACACCGATTGTTGTGGGGGGCAAAAGGAGGCAGGCCTGGATGGAGGTCACTCTGGTGCATGGCCTGATCCCCTCCTCTTTGGACCTGAGGTTGTTCTTGGGTGGCCTGGACACTAGGGAGGAGGGGAAAGAACAGAGACCGTAGGTTCAAACAGGAAGGGTGTCACTGTGGAGGGAGTCTTTGGAAGGGTCATGCAGGTCCTCAGCACTGGGCAACGGGAATGGCATGGCTGCCACGGGGACTTCCACCGATTTGGTCTGTGGCTGGGGAAATAACACACACAGAGATGGGTAACAAGGATTTACACTCTGACGTATGGGGTGTCAGTTTGGTTCTATTCTTTTTCGGTTACCGCTTCTTGCAGTGTAGGTGGAGATGCTTCTGTTCCTAAAAGACAATGACAATTCACGTCACATAGCATGTCATGCATGCACACATCTAACCGATGAAAACTGCCACCGTGTTGGGCTCTAAAGTACACTACAGTCATAACCACGGTATAAACATCGATTCCCCAAGTACCGTGACTAGGAACAATTAGGATCTGTCTACAGTTGGTGCCCAAGTTAACAATCTTGGCTGTGATCAAAGTGACCACTTTGGACATGCAGAAAACCAGCACACATAGACTCAGGGACAATGAGTCCCTGGGCTGGTAGGCTGAATACGACTGCCTGCCACTCTGTTTCTCAGTCCCTGACCCCTGCTATCTTTTGGCCATTACTGCCCATGACTGGCTCTAGACGGTATGTTGCTGTTCACATGTTCCTGACTGCAGATCTCCACTGACCACTACTCATTCCCTGTTCAACCCTGTCCTGGGCAGAGCTCAACTCCCAGGGAGTCAACCAGGCTGGCAGGGCCTGGGTGGGAGTGACAGTTAAGTGAGTGACCAGTCCACGGGTCAATATTTAGGCTTTGAAAGATGATGACAAAGGCTTTCAATTTTAGGCTTAAAGGTTATTAACAACTGAACAGAAAACAGGCTCGGGAGGAGAGAAAAGGAGGAAGCAACCCACCCAGTGGGTTCCTTGCTCTGGTCTATTGAGGGGGGAAGGCCCTGGCCGCACACCCTCCCCTCCCTGCCGCAGGCCAGCGCCGGTCCCCAGACTCAGCTTACCTTCTTCCCAGCCCTCAGCAACACCAGCAAGCTCGTAGTGCTTTTTCCGAAGCTCTCCCAGTTTCTGACGCTCCTTCTGCAATTCATTTTCTAGCTCCAGCACCCTAACCTGGAAGGGCAGAGTAAGTGGAATTTTCTTCTGATCAGCTCTCTGAGACCCGTCTTATTTTGACGTAGCCCCTTTTCCTCTGCAGTCTGGGTTCCTTCTTCCATATGATTCACCCTGTTTCCATGGCTTACCCAGCCCTCAATTTCAACTCTCTGCTCTAACTCCTCCATTCTCCCATTCACCCGTCTGTCTCAGGGGCTCCCGTGTTTTTCTCACTGTGACCCACTATTGGAAACGAATACTGCCTTACAAACCAACGTCCAAGTGGGAGGTGCGCTTATCTCCTGTCCCTCTGACAAGTCACTATCTAAGGTTTTGGTATCTCTGAGGTGCTGGTGCAACGTAGGGTAATTACTGCTACAGCAAAAGACACGGACAATCTTACTAAAGGAAGGGGCGATCTTGGCTGGCTCTACTTCTCATCAGTTTTATTTTATTTATTAATTCAAGGAAATATTTGCTCAACACCCGTCATGTACCCTGGGCTCTGTTACAGGTGCTGGAGACACAGTGGTGAACGGATAGACAAGGTCCCTGCTTACTCTGCAGGGGGAAAACAGACAAACAGATGAACAAGGAAAGTTCAGATCATAAAGAAAATGACACAGGGCGATGTAACGAAGACTAAGGATGGTCAGCGAAGGCTACTATCAGGAAGTCACTTTTGAGCTGAAACCTAAAGGGCCTTAAGAGCTCAACCGTGGAGAGAACTGGGGAAGAACATTCCAGGCAGAAAAAGAAGAGCGAAGGCTCTAAGGCAGGAATAAGTGAGAGGTGTTGGGAGAAGGAAGGAAGTCCTGTGCGAGACGTGCCAGAGAGGGAGAGGGTCGTGAGATGAGCTGGGAAATAGGCTAGGATCATCTCACCCTGTAATCCTAGCACTCTGGGAGGCCGAGGCAGGAGGATCGCTCAAGGTCAGGGGTTCGAGACCAGCCTGAGCATGAACGAGACCCCGTCTCTACTAAAAACAGAAATTAATTGGCCAACTAAATATATATAGAAAAAATTAGCGGGGCATGGTGGCTCATGCCTGTAGTCCCAGCTACTCAGGAGGCTGAGGCAGGAGGATCGCTTGAGCCCAGGAGTTTGAGGTTGCTGTGAGCTAGGCTGACGCCACGGCACTCTAGCCCGGGCAACAGAGTGAGACTCTGTC
>CAUYRT010087641.1:0-15533 GCA_963574885.1 Lepilemur ruficaudatus | reverse complement strand
TGGCCAGTACTTAATATTTTTGAATTAAGCAATAAATATATTTAATGGTAGCCACTTTTATTTTAAATAAATAATGCAATTTGGAGGCCGGGCGCGGTGGCTCACACCTGTAATCCTAGCACTCTGGGAGGCCGAGGCAGGCGGATTGCTCAAGGTCAGCAGTTCGAAACCAGCCTGAGCAAGAGTGAGACCCCGTCTCTACTATAAATAGAAAGAAATTAATTGGCCAACTAAAAATATATAGGAAAAATTAGCCAGGCATGGTGGCGCATGCCTGTAGTCCCAGCTACTTGGGAGGCTGAGGCAGTAGGATTGCTGGAGTCCAGGAGTTTGAGGTTGCTGTGAGCTAGGCTGACACCACGGCACTCACTCTAGCCCGGGCAGCAGAGTAAGACTCTGTCTCAAAAAAAAAAAAAAGAAAAAAAATGCAATTTTGAGCTCCTACTAAGTACAAGGAGTAAATAAATAAGATCTTTGGCTTATAATTCTAGAAGTTGGTGTCTCTCTTCAATTTCCACAACTATGACAACCTGCGGCACTGTGCTCGGAAGTTAGACCCACGGCGTGAAGGGGGAGAAGTTCGGGTAAGGAAAACCCTAGATAACTTGTAAGACTATTTCAGAATTGAGCATTCCACAACACTTCAGCAAGTTGACTAAGTATCCATGGAGGAGGGTCACAGGACAGAGCTGGGCATGGGTGGGTTCAAAACCACAATAAACCTCAAGTGGGTATGATTTGTGTTCCAGAACAAGACTGTGGTGAACCTGTTATTTGCTGCCTATAGTGGAGATGTCTCAGCTCTTCGAAGGTAATTCTGTGACCAAATATATATAATAAAATACTCCTTGTCAGAGATCTTATTAGGAGGCAACATAGCAAAATAGTTAAGTGTTTTTGCTTTGGAATTGGACAGAATGAATTGGATATAAATTGCATTTAAATGAGATTTTTTTTAAAAAAAGTAAAGTGTTTGCCATAGGGTAAGAACTTACTGGTAGCCACTGTTATTAACTTGGGTGTTAAGAGCAGAGGCCTAGGAGGTAGGGACCCTGCCTCAAATGGATTACCAACATCAACAAATGTATACTGAGAACCTACTATAGGGAGGCAGTAATGTTTCTGGTAGCATCAACTCTCATATCTCTGATGTGGGAGTAACAGTCTAATCTGAGTATAGAACATACATTATTCAGAGCCTACAAGTCTTGGCATAAGCTGTTTTATTCTCTATGGAACTCATCCAGTCTGATCCAACTTCAGAAAGGACACTAGTGATTCCAGACTGATCTAGATAACTCTAGCTGCTTTCCACTACCCTCAGATTTGCCTTGTCAGCCATGGATATGGAACAGAAAGACTATGACTCCCGCACAGCTCTGCATGTTGCTGCAGCTGAAGGTATCTGAAGGGTTAAAGAGAGGAAGCAAATCATAAGACCCTTTCTTTTCTACCAAGAGTATCCCCATTTGATGTGCCCTCAAGGTTATGGGGGGGGCAGCAAATAGGTTTGTCTGGATGCCCTTCAGGTTGTGACCAGACTAATATTGACTACTGCAGGGAGCAAAATGGGAAGAGGCATTCTCCCCTCCCTTCTGAGTACAGACTCCAGCAGCCAAGGGTCTGCACCAAAGGGTTCAGGACCTGTATCCTCTCATTTTCCTTCTGTCTGTATTCCCAGGACACACTGAAGTTGTTAAATTCCTGATTGAGGCTTGCAAAGTGAATCCTTTTGTCAAGGACAGGTAAGGATTAGGCTAAAAGGGAGGTGGGAGGGTGGGTGCAGCTTCATACCACTGCTGTCCAGCCACCATGCACAAGTTTACAACCACGGCACTTTCCATGTCTTCTTTGCCTGATTATGATCATTGTTCCTCTCAGGTGGGGCAACATTCCCCTGGATGACGCTGTGCAGTTCAACCACCTGGAGGTGGTCAAACTGCTTCAAGATTACCAGGACTCCTACACACTCTCTGAGACTCAGGCTGAGGCAGCAGCTGAGGCCTTGTCCAAGGAGAACTTAGAGAGCATGGTGTGAGCACTGGTTGTGGACAGTCCCTGCTTGAGAAAAAGCATGAGGTGGCCACACACTTAACCTATAACCACTAAAAGTACTATGGAGAGCTACACTGCTTCAGTGGGAACCCAAGAAAGTCATTTGGTGACTTAGGCCATTGCTTTCTGTGAGAGTCAAAATACCCTATTCCCTCAGCAGATAGAGTCTGGAGAGATCAGCCCCCCCTTGGCCAAGACATACTGCTGCTACTGCTAACAGCTATTTTATAGACAGAGAAAGTATTTTGTGTTCAAATAAACTTTAATTACACAAATTATTTTTGCTAAACCCAGTACTTTCTCCCCTAGGGATATCCAGCTTCATCACCATCATAGAAGGTAGAATAAGATGGAAGCACAGGGTCAGACAGAGCCCAGACAATACATATTTCACATACATATTCACTTACCCCACTAGGTTTTTCTCAACCCCAAATACTGCTTTAGGTTAGGTGTATTCTGCTGCCAAGGGGTGTGGAAGTTTAAGTGTCAACAGACCCAAAAATGGATTGTGCAAAACCTCAGGCCGCCCTCCTTCAGGAAGTTCCAACTGTGGCAGAAATGAAGACGAAGCTTCTCAAGAATAAAGTTTCTGGCATTAATGCCCTAGATATCCCCCAAGTGTCTCTTCCCCTTTGGGCACAGTCATAACTGAGATAATGACTATGACAGATTGGCTGCGTGTCAGAGGTGTACAGATTAAGGTAGATGCTCTCAGGGTGAGGACAGCTGCAGCTGTGTGGGGCTGAGGGTCTATGCATGGCACTGAGGTACTGGGGAAGAGGGCTCTGTTCTCATTCTGAGACACTAAGTCAATAAAGCACTTACTGAGGGAGCCATAGGCCAGACTCTGTATGTGCTGTAGAGAAACGGCCAAGTTATTGACTGC
This sequence comes from Lepilemur ruficaudatus, assembly GCA_963574885.1. Lineage (NCBI taxonomy): Eukaryota > Metazoa > Chordata > Mammalia > Primates > Lepilemuridae > Lepilemur > Lepilemur ruficaudatus. The sequence goes on along the minus strand of CAUYRT010087641.1, from coordinate 12,589 downwards.
ACCACTCCTCCAGCCAGAGGTAGACAGGATTTACTTTGGAGAGATTTAGTTGAGCCCCAAGAATAAACAAGTTACATGTGGGCAAAAGAAGGGAGAGGTATCACAGTGACAAATAAATGCAAACAAAGCTGAAAAATAAGACCTCAGGACTGAATACAATCTGACAAAGGCCTGGACACAGGGAGGCAGAGGGGACTGAAGGAAGCAAATCAGGGAAAATATACCCATGGTAGCGTAGGAAATTGGCAGTAGTTGGGAGAGTGGGGGAGTTGGCTGTATGCCTAGCTTTCAAAGGGTAGGGGAGAGAGGAAGATGACTAAGATATTGCACAGAGGACCCAACAATGAATTGTGGGAACTAGAGGTTGCTTGGGGCAAAGTAAAAAGGCTTCAGACGGTTTCAAAATGAGGCTGGCCAAAAAGCATGATTAGGGACTCCAGTAATGGACATACTAGAGGCCCTCAGGCACCTCAAGCCCTGAGTGGGTCAGCAGCTCTCCATCCCAAAGAGCAAAGGCAGGCACCACTGGACCCCGGAAATCTGTCTGTATCGTGTGGACCACAGAGACCTGGCTCACATCCACCAGGCTCAGCTTCTGGGCCTCATACTCCAGCAGCAGCCCCACTTTCTCTGGCTGCCCAATACCCTCAACTGGGGCTTTCTCGTTGGCCAACATGGTGTGCCACTTGCGCTGGGCATAGGTGAACACCCAGGAACGATCATCAACACCAATGCAGCTATCCCGGGACATGTCCACATCTGCCACTCCTATCCGGAATTGCTGGGAGCGCTTCACTGTCACCTCCCAGTAGTATCTGCCACTGGTGACCGCTGTGTCTGCCAGTACCACTGCCCACTCCCGGAAGCGCTCCACATTCAGAGCCACCTTGGAGGGCTCCAATCCCACCAAGCCGTATTTGACACCTGTGTCACCTTTGAAGAGTGCCAGGCTGCTGTGGGCGGTTTTTTCTTCCAGTTTGAAACTGATGCCTGCGGGCAGAGCAAAAAGACGGGATAATAACAGGGGCTAGAACCCTAGGGCTGGTGATATATTCCGATGTGAAGCAGGCAGACATGGGATCATGAGGAAATAGGGAAGAGTCAGAATGGCAAGCGGGCAAGAATGTGGGGTCGCTTTAGTATGGGTAGCCCAGAGAACTGAAAAACTCGGATTGGGGAAACCCCGGGATTTAAAGAAACCAGATGGTGTCCCAGATTTGGAATCTCGAGACCAACCTGGAAGGGGAAAGGGAAATGACCTGAGAGGGTTGGAGTAGTTTCTCGGAGAGACCTCCGGGAATAATCAGACGGAAAACGTTTTGGAGGTAAAAGAGAGTAAAAAAAGATAACCCTACCTCTCCGGGCCTCTGTAGCGGCAATCCCCAATCGTTTGGCTCCCCAGCTGCACAAGCGCAAAGAACGTGCAAAGGGCAGCGCCATCTTGCGCCATGGACGGACCGGGCACGCCCCCCGCCTGGAGATCCTGCCTTCCGCCCGCCTGCTCCCCTGTCATGTGGTGCGTGAGAGGCGGCCGCGCAGCGTGATGACGCGAGGGAGCCAATGCGCGACAGGCGGGAACCATCTTAGTGATTTCTGTTCTGGTTCCACCCTCGGCTGCAGTTTATTTAGTTTTTCTGTGTAGGGGAATACTGCTCATGTTTGAACTAAATAGGACTTTTAGAGAGATGGTGTAACCAGTTGCTTAAAAGTATAGAATTAAACAGTAAAGTAATTAGATTTGATTCTGACTCCGCTGGGTGACTTTGGGTGAATCGTTTCTCTGAGCCTTAGTGTTCTCATTTGTAGAATAGAAATTACGTACAGCCCTTAGATCTTGTAAAAATTAAATGAGGAGAACCTAGATATAGCTTCACAAACCATAGTTCCATCTTTCCAGGGCCTACAATGGCCATTGCAATACGATTCACTATTTTGAAACCGCAAGGGAGTTTCATCCAGATACAGTTGCTTCATTGCACAAAGATCGAACTATTGAGACAAGGATTGCCAATGAAGAAACGAATTCTTAATACGACAGACATCTTGCCCAGAGAATGGAAGAAGCTGCCTCAAATCTGTCTCCACACTAAGGCATATCATGGGCTTTTAAAGGAGGAGCCATGTACCTTGGGGCAGGTGGTGGTGTTTCTCAAAGGGCTTGTGCTTTGGGGCAGGTCTAAGGAGGTGATTCTTTTTTTTTTTTTTTTTTTTTGAGACACAGTCTCACTCTGTTGCGAGTCTCACTCTGTTGCCCGGGCTAGAGTGCCATGGCGCCAGCCTAGCTCACAGCAACCTCAAACTACTGGGCTCAAGCGATCCTCCTACCTCAGCCTCCCAAGTAGCTGGGACTACAGGCATGTGCCACCATGCCTGGCTAATTTTTTCTATGTTTTTAGTTGTCCAATTAATTTCTTTCTATTTTTAGTAGAGACAGGGTCTCACTCTTGCTCAGGCTGGTTTTGAACTCCTGACCTTGAGCGATCCTCCCACCTCGGCCTCCCAGAGTGCTAGGATTACAGGCGTGAGCCACCGCACCCGGCCTGTAAAATAATTTTAAAGAGATTTATTCTGAGCCAAATTTGAGGACCATGACTGGGAGCCACACCGGAGAAGCCTTGAGCAAGTGGACTCTCTGCAGTTGGGTTACAATTGGTTTTATACATTTCAGGGAGACAGGGATTACAGGTAAAGTCGTAAATCAATACGTGGAAGGTATACATTGGTTTGGCCAAAAAGGTAGGCCATTTCCAAGGGGAGCAGAGGGCCTCTGTTAATCACAGACAAGCCACTCAACATATATTTGTTGGTAGTTGTGTAAATTGAGGACCGGCAGGTTTGTCTTGTATACCCTTAGGCCTGTTAATGGGTTATAAAGGATATCTTCAAGAAGGGAGGAGGGCATGATGAGGCATGTTTGACCACCCTCCTCATGGCAGGCAATTTAATTTTAGGATATCCCCTTGGCCAAGAGGGGGTGCATTCATTCATCCGGTGGCAGAGAGCTTTAAGATTTTATTTTAGGGCCGGGCGCGGTGGTTCACGCCTGTAATCCTAGACTCTGGGAGGCCAAGGCGGGCAGATCACTCAAGGTCAGGAGTTCAAAACCAGCCTGAGCAAGAGGGAGACCCCCCCCCCGTCTCTACTAAAAATAGAAAGAATTGAATTGGCCAACTAAAAATATGTAGAAAAAATTAGCCGGGCATGGTGGCGCATGCTTGTAGTCCCAGCTACTTGGGAGGCTGAGGCAGAAGGATTGCTTGCGGCCAGGAGTTTGAGGTTGCTGTGAGCTAGGCTGACACCATGGCACTCTAGCCCAGGCAACAGAGTGAGGACTCTCTCTCAAAAAAAAAAAAAGATTTTATTTTAGTTCATATACCCTATATTTATTTTCTGGGTTCCAGATCTGTATATTCAATAACCTATTGGGCATTTCTACCTGGATGTTCCCCAGTCACCTCAAACTGAGGTAACCTCATCTTCCTATATCAACTTCCACCTCCTCCTAATTTCCTAGATTCTCTGACTCTGAGCTGCAACTCATATCCAGCCAATTACCCAGTAACCAGTGAGTCCTTGACCATCATTGAATCTCTGTCACATTTTTTCTCCCCCGGACTACTGCATTGGACTTTTTTTTCCCCTTTTGAGACAGAGTCTCACTCTGTTACCTGGGCTAGAGTGCCATGACGTCAGCCTAGCTCACAGCAACCTCAAACTACCGGGCTCAAGTGATCCTCCTGCCTCAGGCTCCAAAGTAGCTGGAGCTACAGGCGTGTGCCACCATGGCCGGCTAATTTTTTTCTGTTTTTAGTTGCCCGGCTAATTTTTTTTCTACTTTTTAGTAGAGACGGGGGTCTCACTCTTATCCAGGCTGGTCTCGAACTCCTGACCTCAAGGGATCCTCTCGTCTCAGCCTCACAGAGTGCTCGAATTACAGGCGTGAGCCACCACGCCTGGCCCCTGCGTGGGACTTCTGGCTGGTCTCCCATCTCCCCGGTGCTACTGAGAGAACATTTAAATAAATAGACAGCTACCTAACTCACTCGTTAGGTTGTGAATGCTTAAGAATGGGGATTAAGTCTTGTATTCTCTGTGCCCCAAGGCCTCAGTATTTCCCTTAGCACAGTGCTCATTGTTTTTGAATGAATAACTAAGTGAGTATAAAAGGAGATGGTTTTGTGCCCACATTTTTTGGGTTGTAGTAGCTCATTATGTCCACCAGGGGTCAGCCTGGCCCAGGCTTTTCCGTCAGCTTATACGTGAGTCGGGGGGTGGGGGGCCCGCCTTTGTTTCCTATTAAGGCTAGGAGCAAAGTGTCTGGAGGAGAGATTTCCTTCAGAAAAGTCCTGCTCTGTCAAACTTTGCATTTTGGTAGTAGTGAGAGAAAGCTTCCAGGATTGTGTTTCTGTAGGATTTCTCTGTCAGTTCCATCCTGGAGTGAGGGCTGAAGCAATCACTACACATCCCTGCACTGACTTAGACAAACATCCATTACTTCGTTCCCTACTCAGGAATTGCTTTACCTGCCCATCTCTTGTACTATTTCACTTTTACAGACTGACCGTTCATCTGATAAACTTACCTTCATCATTCATATGCTTTACCTTCCTCATTGCTTGTTATATTATAATTCTTAACTTTCATGCATAATAATTAGAAAGTGATCGAATTTTATTTAACAGACAAAAGGGGGAAAGATATTTGAAGCCAAGGAAACAGCCTAGGCTAAAGCACTGGGAAATAGAATGGAGTGTTTAAGGAACCACAAGGAACACAATATTGCCAGAGTCTTACATTGGGGAGATAAGGAGAGCAGTTGGAAAAGTTGAGGCTGGATTATGAAGGGCCACCTATGCCATGATGAGGAGTTTTTTAGACTCTCTTTCAGGCATGCAGGAGCCATTGAAGGGAAGACAGGGAAATGACAAATTACAGGTACTCATATAAAGATACAATTGGCAGCAACAAGGAGAATGAATTGGAGGGGATGAGACTAGCAATGGAGACAAACATGGTCTGACACCACTGGAGTTCTCAGGTGAGACATGGTGTGGACTCAGCTATCTAAAAAGTACAATTGGTAGAACTTTGGTTACTGATTAGATGGGAGTGAGAGGATTAGAGGAGTCAGAGGTGATTCATAGGTTTCTGACTTAATAAGGGAATACAGAAGGAAAAGCATGTTTGGATGGGAGGAAGATAATTAGTTCAGTTTTGGACAGGTGTTGAAACCAGGACACCTGATTTCACAACCAGGTGAAAATAGGTATAAATTTAAAGAGACAGGTAATTGTAGATGAGGTCATCCAAGGAGAGGGTATAGACTAAAGTAGGGAATACTAATACACGGGATAACAAATATAAAGTGCTTGGAATAGGACTCGACCCATAGTGAGCATTGGCCTGCCTGTCTTGGGGTTGTTTCTGACTCCCTAGGCAAGGAAGGGAGAGAAAGAAGCAAGGATAGGACAGGCTAATCCCTTTATCACTTTATGTCTTGGATTACTCCATTTCTAACATGTGGGGGCCCTGGCCTGATTCAAGTGCTAATTGGAGCCCTTAACTGTGGATGAGAGCGAGATGATGTACTCAGAGCTTGGTGATTATTCTGGACTTTGTCAGGAGTTAGCAGTCAGCAAACCATAACCAGAGAAAGAAAGAGAAGGGGGGTGGGGGCTCAGACACTAGCCAAAGGGGCTGCTGGGTTGGCTTGTGCTATGCTGGGGCCTTTGTCCTACTGAAACTGTCCACACAATGGAGCTGGGTTACATGCTGACCTGGCATTCTGAGCATGGGGCTGGAATAGAGATTCCACATGGTAGAAGCAGAGATGGATGATCATCTAGTCCCTGAGGACCATATCTCTAGTCACCCATAATGAAATCACTAGAGAGGATGTTCAATACTTGATAATAATAAATTATGTTTATACATAACTGATTCACAAATAAATTCATTTATACTTCAACTTAAGGCAGCTAACTTCACATGTGTATGTTACTTGAGTATATCTCATTTGATCCTTATACAACTCTGCAAAATCAGCCAAGTAGATATTTTAATGAAACTCAAATCTGGTTCATTCTTTAGGTCCTGATGATATGGGCTAGCTAGGGAGTAGCTGCAGAAAGGTGGTGAGTCAGTCCCGAAAAATCTCAGACATGGCTATGGTAATCTCATGGGACCCATTGCGGAAGATCGAAGCAAGACAAATAACTGCCTGCAAATTTCCTGAGCTATATAGACCCACTTGCTCTCTATCAGTATGGATTATACTTTTATAGCACTCTCTTGGGACTGAGAAATGGAGCCTTCTCTTTTATTAAGAGACAGAGTTTCACTTTTGTCACCCAAGCTGGAGTACTGTGGCATGATCATAATTTTTTTTTTTTTTTGTAGAGACGGGGATAGTAGGAGTCTCAGGTCTCAGTCTCTATGTTGCCCAGGCTGGTCTTGAACTTCTGGCCTCAAGTGATCATCCCACCTCAGCCTCCCAAAGTGCTGGGATTACAGGTGTAACCACCTTGCAGGCCAGAGTCTTCTTTATTGAAGGGAGGAATAAACCTAGGATCACTTGCCCCAGGAATATAAATAGTTTGAAAAGCTGGTCATTAGTAATCAGGAGGTAATTTAAGTCCAGGCATGGTGACTTATGCCTGTAATCCCAGCACTTTAGTAGTAGGTGAAAGACTCACTTCAGGCCAGCAGTTGGAGGTTGCAGTGAGCTATGATGGTGCCATTGCACAGCAGCCAGGCAACAGAGGGAGACACTGTCTCTAAAAAAACAGAGAGAGAGAGAGAGAGAGAGAGAGAGAGAGAGAGAGAGAGAATTAAGTGTAGAGATAAAGGAGAACCCACAATGATTACTACTATGGCTATTAAGATTTACAATAACTTTGTAACTACCCAAATTTGTTATTTTGCAAATCCTTTCTTCACTTTTGTAGTTCCTATTGGAAAAACACTTTTAAAATGTTTGTATGTTTACTTAAGGCCAGAAGGAAAGAAAGGTGGAAAATCAACAGCTAAAAAATTTTTGCAACCCCTTAAAAGAACCCTAGCCCATATAGACAGGATGGGGATGTCCTTATCTTGTCTCCCCTGCAATTATTTTCTTCCAGATCTTGACTTTAAGCTTTTCTCTTTACCTCTCTGGCTCCTGAAATCTGGCTTCATAAAGATGGTTAGGGAGTGGAAGGATGGGTCTCTGCCTTCACTGTGAGCATCTCTGATTGACAGAAGCCATTGTCAGCTCATGCCCTTCACTCAGGGAGTCTGGGGTCAAAGGACTAAAGAAGAAAGAGCTTTGTAAGTGGGAGAAGAGCCAAGGCTGGGGAGAGTGGATGCCTAGGTGTGAGAATGGTGTGAGTACAAGTGTTTGCTGCCTGGGGAGGACGCTGATGGGAGCTAGGTGTGGGAGGTGGCAGACGATGCTCTTTTTACCTACTGGCTGAAGGAAGGAGACCAGGTGTTTCCAGCTCTTCTCTCTCGCTGCCTCTTTCTCTAGAGGAGGCACCTGAAATACTTGTTCCTCACTTCCCAATTCCGCTCACCTAGACCTAAAAAGTATTCTCCAAACTGGAACAGGATATCCAACAGAGACTCTGGGCCAGGCTGGCAAAATGGTAATCTGGGAAGTAAGATTCCTGAGGAGAGGAATTGACTCCATCCTTCTGTTGAAAACAGAAACCTTTCCTCCTATCCACTACCAAATCCCAGTCCAACCAAGTGGTAGCTTATTCTCTGGCCACTCCCTTATTCTGTCTTTCAAAATGAGGTGCTTAGGAGTCAGTGGGTGCAGAATTAAGAGGCTTAGGCCTGGCTGGGTGTTTTTTGTTTGCTTGCTTGTTTTTTGAGACAGGGTCTCACTCTGCCACCTGGGCTAGAGTGCAGTGGCATCATCATAGCTCACTGCAACCTCAAACTCCAAAACTCAAGCAATCCTCCTGCCTCAGCCTCCCAAGTAGCTGGGACTACAGCTGTGCTCCAGTACACTCTGATAATTTTTGTATTTTTTGTAGAGATGAGCTCTTGCTCTTGCTCAGGCCAGTCTTGAACTCCTTGCCTCAAGCCATCCTCCTGCCTCCTCCTTCCAAAGTACAGGCATGAGCCACCATCCCTGGCCCATGTGGGTGTTTTAAGTAAAGAAGGGAAGAGAGAGAGGATAAGGAGGAGAGGGGTGGGAGACTAGCAGGGAGAAGGGTGGGGCAGGTGCTGCTAGCCTATGCAGATAGCCTGATCTTGCTTTCTCCCTTCTCCTTCCTCTGTACCCCAGGACCTGTGGAACTAGCAGTTTTGGAGAGAGGTACTAGCTGAAGGCTTGAGCACACTGATCTTTGTAGGGGTTGTCCGTGGGGCCTTATGCCCCAGTGGGAATTCTGTGCCAGGCACTGTCCCTCACTCTCTATAGCCAGCCTTAGCTGGTGATGGTGAGCCTGCTACAGGTTTTTGGTGAGGTCATTGGGACCCAGACAAATCCAGCTCTGACTGGCACTGCTCTGTGCCCACCAGCTTGACCCTCTCTGGGGGGTGGCCCATGTCCTGACTCAGAGCACAGGAGCCATCCTGACCTCAGTTCTCTTCTATCTGACATTGCCCTAGACAGCTACAGCCCAGCTGGTTACACAGGTAAGCAACAGCCTCCTCCCCAAGTAAGGCAACACTGGGCAGGCAATGAAGGTAGTTGGCGGATAGAACATTAAGGAATGAGCAAAGCAGGGAGTACTCTTGCTCTCTGCATCCTCTAAGCCACATTTAATACAATGCAAATAGGCCAATGAGTTAGACTAAGGAGTTTGGGTGACTTGCTACAGATCCTTTGTCCAAAGCTTCCCAGATGTATAGATAGTGGGAGGGATGTTTTATGTCCTGCTGCCCCTGGTGCCAGCATCTCTGGTCTCATCTCGGTGAGCAGGAGTAACGTAGGCCAGGCTCTGGACATGGACTTTTTCTTCATTTTCCATCTGGTACTTGTCATGTTTGCTGTGGTTCACCAGCAGCGACAGGAGTCAGAAGGGCCAGGCAGCCTGGCGGTAGGTTTCTCCGAGACTGCCAGAGCCCTGGCATTAGTGAGAACTCCTCCCATACCATGCAGGCGCTGGGGCAAGCCTGGATACCACTTCTCAAAGGATACATGGCCTTTAAAAAAATTTTTTTTGATTCTGTTTTGTTTAAAAAGGCTGGTCTAATAGAAAATAAGGAGCATACTGATTGTATGTAAATCTATACAAAAACTCAAGTGAGGTTTTGAGACTTCATCTCTAATTAAATTTGAAAGACGCTGGCATTCAGCTAAGTGGGGAGGCTGATGTGAAAGGAAATGGGCTGGGGTTCAGTTCTCCATGGAGTTCTTGTCAACATTTTGATGAGGAATAAAGGGGAGAGGTTGGTAGCTCCAAATAAGCAAATCTAACCATTTTGTTTGGTGTCTACAAGGGGTTAAATTACAAGCTGTCCTTTGTCCTTCTGTTCCTTATTATAAGAGGCTGTAGGTTTGGTGGGGAGAGATAACCCCATCCTGTTAATAAAACCCTCATCAAGGCTCCTGTTTATTAAGAGCTTTACTCTGTGCCAGGCACTATACTAGGCTCTTTACCCACATTATATCATTTGATCCAGAGGAAACTGAGATTCAGAAAGCTTACATAATTGATTCAACACATATTTATCTACTGCCTTGTGTATGTCAAGCACCAAGTTTGCAGTGGTGGAAAAATCAGACACGGTTCCTGCCCTCCTGGATCCTGTATCTAGTGGGGATAACTTGCCCACCTAGAAAGTAGTAAAACAAGCATTATTGTTGTTGCTGTTGTTCTTCATGAATTTTGGGTACACAGAATAATCCCTTGTTCATGATGTCCTCTCTTCATTGGCTTATAGATGGCTCCCACTTACTTGTTTGTTTTTAATAATGATTAAGCATCATTATTAAACATATACCCAACAGAAAAACTAGAATCTTGATAAGCATATAAATCTACATGTATGATACATATGTATCCTACATCTTCCCTTTTCCCCACCCCCAGCCCAAGGTAAACATGATCCTGAACTGAATCTTGTGTTCATTCTTTGTTTTCTTTTTTTGTGTTTTATCTTATCTATTAATATATGTATTCCAAAAAGTATATTTTTATTTTAGTTTTTTATTTTAATTTTATTATCTTTTCTATTTTGCTCTGACATTTTGCATATTGTAGTTTTTTTTAAACTTTATAAAAAAGGTTTTCATACCAGGTATAATCTTCTGGGACTTTTTTTGTACTTGATATTCTATTGCTAAGATTCATCCCTATTAAGTGTTACTGTGATGGTTCACTCATGTTGACCACTGAATAATATTTCTTTGTGTGACTATACCTATCAATGGAGAATGCTTTCTAGTTTTTTGCCATTGTGAACAGTGCTGCTCTAAACCTTCTTGTGCATGTCTCCTGCTGTATATATAGAAAAGTTTCTCTTGGGTATGTAAGTGAGAAGTGAAGTTCCTGAGTCAGAAAGTATGTAATTTGTTCATTTTACAAGATGGTGCTATACTATGTTCCAGAGGAGGGGTGGGGAACCTATGGTGGAAGGCTGCATTAAATTAGCTATAATCAAATAAACCACATTCAAGAAACTTCAATTAGGCCGGGCACGGTGGCTCACTGCTGTAATCCTAGCACTCTGGGAGGCCGAGGCGGGCAGATCGCTCAAGGTCAAGAGTTTGAAACCAGCCTGAGCAAGAGCAAGACCCCGTCTCTACTAAAAATAGAAAGACATTAATTGGCCAACTAAAAATATATAGAAAAAATTAGCCGGGCATGGTGGCGCATGCCTGTAGTCCCAGATACTTGGGAGGCTGAGGCAGGAGGACCACCTGAGCCCAGGAGTTTGAGGTTGCTGTGAGCTAGGCTGGCACTCTAGCCCGGAAACAGAGTGAGACTCTGGCTGAAAAAAAAGAAAAAGAAATTTCAATTAGACATACTTTAAAATGTACATTATTTTGTAAAAATCTAACTATGTACTTAATCATTTCAAAAAATGAAAACTATTAATTGTAAAGTTAACTAACCTTTTAATGACATTGGTGTGTGGAAAGCATTTGAATATTTTGGTTGCAGCATGGAGCTCCACAGTTTCAGTTGAGCCTCTAGATGGTTATCAGTCATTTGTGACCATGAGGGCATCCTGATTTAGGGTAGGTAGGAGAATGTAGATTCACAGCAATAAGTGGTTGAAAAGCAAGAAAGCATTTTTTGGGCATGTTGCTGGAGGCATGTGTATTTTACTGCATTTTCCCCTATTTCAATTGGATCTTCCTTAGCATAAAACAATGACTTTAAAATGTCATCTACTGAGAGCTCAATCCATTCCATCTGTATACTTCTTTAGGTGCCTTGGTGATATCAACTAGGTGAGGCTAAAATGCTACTTTGAGTGTGATGTCATGATTCTCAAAGTCAGTGAATCTTTCGTTGCATTCTCTAATTAGTAGGGCTATAACAGCTGCATATTCTTCAAATGATTTGCATTTATCATCCTGCTCATCAATGACCTTTGCTAACTGGGGAAAATGTTCATCTGAAATTTCCTTGTGAAGAAGAAGTGTTTTGGAAAAAAGATAGCTTCTTTTGAAATGCTTGGATTTTTTTTGCCACATATCATATACAGACTTAGTTTTACCTTGCAAAGAAATATTCAAGTCATTTTGATTTGACATGATATCACACAGAAATGCTGCATTCCTATAAAAATCTTCTTTTAATAAATCACATTGCTGATTCTGTGCTTCATAAAATTTAATCATCTGTTCTCTCAGAGATAAAATTTTGGCTAACACCTGTCCCTGTCATAGCCAGCACACTTTAGAATGATACAGCAAATCCACACTGAATACTTCATCTTTCAATTTTAGCCTGTTATGAAACTGCTGATGCCATGTTGCATTTGCACAAATATAGTTAACACTACTTATAATTTGTTGCAAAGTGTCACTTAAAATAGTAGCTTTAGCACAGAGATTTTGCTGATGCAAGGTACAATGAAAAGAAATGAGAGCATCTCAATCTGTTAATACTTTTTTTTATCTGTGCAGTAAACCTTTCATGTTTTCCTGTCATGGAAGGTGCACTGTCTGTACAAACATTCACTAAATTTACCAAATTCAGTTCAACTTCATGACATTTATCCTGAAAGTTGTTGAAGATATCTATTCCCCATGTTCAGTTCACAAGAGTGCCCAAAGCAAGTAACTCTTTGTAGCAAAGAAAATCTTCTGTTATGACCCAAATGAAATATTAATACAAAGCTTGCCCCAAATCAGTAGTATCAGTTGATTCATCCAAAGTGACTTAGGCTGGGCACAGTGGCTCACGCCTGTAATCCCAGCACTCTGGGAGGCCGAAGCGGGAGGATCGCTCAAGGTCAGGAGTTCAAAGCCAGCCTGAGCAAGAGCTAGACCCCATTTCTACTAAAAATAGAAAGAAATTAATTGGCCAACTAAAAATATATAGAAAAAATTAGCCGGGCATGGTGGCACATGCCTGTAGTCCCAGCTACTCGGGAGGCTGAGGCAGGAGGATTGCTTGAGCCCAGGAGTTTGAGGTTG